>CM072515.1:5631512-5644012 GCA_036898135.1 Oncomelania hupensis
GCTAGGTGGTGTACGTGTATTGTCAATCCTAAACTCTCAAAGATGATTGTAGAAAAGAGAGAGAGCGAGAGAGAGAGAGAGAGAGAGAGAGAGAGAGAGAGCGAGCGAGAAAGAGAGAGAGAGAGAGAGAGAGAGAGAGAGAGAGAAAGAGAGAGAGAGAGAGAGAGAGAGAGAGAGAGAGAGAGCGAGAGAGAGAGAGAGAGAGAGAGAGAGAGAGAGAGAAAGAGAGAGAGAGAGAGAGAGAGAGAGAGAGAGAGAAAGAGAGAGAGAGAGAGAGAGAGAGAGAGAGAGAGAGAGAAAGAGAGAGAGAGAGAGAGAGAGAGAGAGAAAGAGAGAGAGAGAGAGAGATGATGAGAGAGAGAGAGAGAAGTGAAGATAATGAAAAGAAGCGATCTTTGATTTTACTAATTTTATTTATGATTTTGACATGAATGTAAAACACAGATAGATTTTTAAGAGAAAGAGTGGAGAGAAAATAGATGAGAATCTGGAGAAACTATACATGAAAATGATTTAAACAATGATATAGATTGTGAAAGCGAAAATTAAGAAAGCAGTGAGCTTAATTATTGACAGGCATCCCATATAAATAACAGAAATTGTACATGAGAGAATAACTCTCCTCAACCAAATGACATAAAAAGGCAAGTAAAATGTCTCTACAGACCCGAGTTTAGCCATTCTTGTTTTACAAGCCGAAATCGTGTTAGAAGATTTTGAGATCTAATAGTTGCATACCGGCATGAAAGAAGTGATCATTTCAATTAGCTTGTGATCTCTAATAATTGATAATTTCAATTAGCTTGTGATCTCTAATAATTGAAATCGTCGCATCTTTCTGGCAAATAGCGTCTACAGTAAAGCTACAGGTATTTCTTTTCGTGAATCTCCAAATCGAATTCATATAAATAATTATACACATATTTTATTTTTTTTTTTTACAAAATATACACTGACCAGCTCTTTAGCTGGAAAAACGGTATAGATGAAGGTAAAAAAAACAAAAAAAAAAAACGCCCACACATTTCTTTCCTCAAAATACGTAGCAAGACGATCATCATCATCATCATCATCATCATCATCATCATCATCATCATCATCATCATCATCATCATCATCATCATCATCATCATCATCATCATCGCCGTCTTCATCATCATCATCATCATCGTCATCATCATCATCATCATCATCATCATCATCATCATCATCATCATCATGGGGTGGCCTCGTAGCCACCCATTGCACATAGCTACGATCGAAAGAAAGTATACTCCAGGCACACGCTGCGCAGCAGGTCAAAGTATGTCCCTTGTCCCTTGAAGGGAGGTAAGCGAGGTTAACAGCCTGCTTAGTTACAGTGTCGGTGAAAGACTAACAACGGAGAAATAATTTTCGTCTCCTCTAGGCGACGAATTAGGTCACGCTGTATTTGTTTCTAGGTCAACTGTCTTTTACCAATCGTTTGAGAATCTTTTCGAACCGTTTATTGACGCCGGATAGTGTCCTCACTTGGTTTCATACAATTTAAGAATCCAAGAAGGCAAATGGGTTTTGGGGATGGAAAAAGAGCATTTTTGTCGAGAAAAGGGTTAGGGCTAGGGCTAGGGATAGATCTACAATTAACCCTTACCCGAACCCTTGTAGCAATATTCCACTCTTTCCGTCACTTTTTCAAACAGTACTGCGGTTCGCATCCGCGGCTAGCAGCGAGTCCAAAGTATACTTTGAAGGAATGGAGGGAATACTTTCACCTGCTGCTAGCGGGAGTTTTGACGATACTTTCTACCGATCGCAGCAATGTGTATTACCTCTCGTAGCACGGTTGATTAGTCGCAGGTTTCCTACACGGAAGTTGGATTACCGCAAGGGGCGATAGGTACGAGGTTCAATGATGGCAATGGATGCTGTCAGTTTAAAAAAATCAATTTCCTCTCAGTCCTCTAATAGAATCTCCTTGCCTTTACACCACATGCCTGAGTGATAAATGTGTGTAGTTGTAGTGGGGCGTGATTTGCTGTACATAAAATTGTATTATCAGCTTTATTTTATTTAGTCATGCTGTACCTAGATCGTTTCTTGTTTCGTTAGTGTAGTCTGAATAAGGATCGAACGCAACCACTTTAGGGTTAATTCATTTTCGTGAAGAATAAAAAACACTTCGAAAAAGGCACATTTAAAAAAATTATAAAACAACAACAACAACAACAACAACAACAACAACAACAACAACAACAACGTCAAAGCATTACAGCATAAAGTAGACTAAATTAATCATCAACAGCAAGCTTTGTACCCCAAGAAAGAAATTTAACACAGGCATCTGTTACTAGTCCTCAATCATCAATCATAATTAATCACAAGTGATCAGGCGACCATGCAATCTTGTCAAGTCTGGCAACGCCTGTCCATAGAACATACATGGATGAGCGGATAATTTAAAATCTCATTGATATACTGCTTATTTTCAAGTTCTGCTGTCGCCCCTTCGTTGTATTTTGTGTGTGCCTTCGTCGATCGGCTATAGTAAAATATCGGTTATATTGATAATAATTACCCAGTCCCCAAGCTGTTTGGAGATAACCCGATGTTCGCTTTGTAATCAAACTCATAACTCCAGCTTTTTCTGCCAAACTTTTAAATTTTTGTTTTCAATATTCGATTCCGGTTTCTATAAGACGCATGTGCAGTCCCCAAGATTAGGAATGGCCCCTGCCGCGCATATCACGTGATCTGTGTGAGAGCCGAAAAACATCCCGAAGTCCATGGTGCGAACTAGAGTGATAGGAGTACGGTTTAACTGGCGGCACCCCGTCACCTCTGAAACATACCCCAGTTCTTGTAGACCAGTGGAAATCACAGAAATAAATAACAACAACAACAATGATGATGATGATGATGATGATAATAATAGTAATAATAATAATAATAATCATCATCATCATCATCATCATCATCATCATCATCATCATCATCATCATCATCATCATCATCATCATCGTCATCATCATGCTTTTATATGGCGCAATCCCCCCAATAAATGATCTCAAAGTGCATACCTCCCACCCTGAACAAGCAATTTTACAGAAAAAGTACAAGATAAAACTACTAAAAAAAATGTTACAGAAAAAACAGTCTTCATTTACCTGTGCAATAACGACTTAAAAGAAAGCTATAATCCTATCCTATCCTATCCCGTAACTCGGAGGTCGTAGGGGCACTACAGATGATCGTTTAACCAGCGTACTCCATCTTTCCCTGTCCTCAGCAACCCTGATGGTTTCGCTCATTTTCAAACCAGTCCATTCTCGAATGTTGTCCTCCCACCTCTTTTTCGGTCTTTCTCTTCTTCTACCTCCTTGCACAGTGCCTTGCAGGATGGGCTTTGCAAGACCTGATGATCTGGTGACGTGGCCATACCATCGGAGTTTCCGTTTTTTCACCACTGTGAGCAGGTCATCGTGTTGTCCAATGGCTTGTGTGATGGTCTGTCGGACTTTGTCGTTGGTGATGTACTGGGTATAGGAAATGCCCAGAAGTCTTCTGTAGCACCTCATCTCCATGCTTTGTATTCTTCGTTATAGATCTGCTATGGGGGTCCATGTTTCGCAAGCGTATAGGAAGATCGAGATGACAAGGGATCGCAGCAGCCTTACCTTGGAATGTAGGCTGATGGTCGTATCCTTCCAAATTGGCTCCAAATTCGCCAGGGCAGCAGTTGTTTGTGCGATCCTGGAGAGGACTTCCTGTCGGGACCCATTGTCTGATACAATGGCTCCTAAATATTTGAAGCTATGCACTGTGTTGAGGGATTGGCCTTGGACTTTGATGTCCATGTTGATGCCATTGATGTTGTTGGTCATCATTTTGGTCTTCTCTGCACTTATTTCCATTTCATAGGCTCTGGAGATGGTGTCAAGCCTCTGTACCAGCTGCTCAAGTTCTTGTTTCTCTCCAGCCAGTCCATCAATGTCATCCGCAAAACGAAGGTTGGAGATTGCTCTTCCTCCTATGCTGACTGTGCCTTCGTGATCTGCAAGGGCATCTGACATGATGCGCTCTAGGAAGATGTTGAAGAGTGTTGGAGAGAGTAGGCATCCTTGACACACACGATTGTTGTTCTGAACCAGTTTCCGATGGCGCTGTTGTGGAGGACTGCACTGGTAGCCTTGTCATACAGGCTTTTGATGACTTCAATAATTTTAGGGCTGATGTTGTACACTCTCATGGTTGCCCAGAGAGCTGCATGCCAGACTCGGTCAAATGCCTTTTTGAAGTCTACGAACACATGATATAGATGTTGTTGGTGCTGTAGGCATTTCTCGCAGATTATTCTGAGGTTGAAAATCTGTTCAGTGGTACTTCGCCCTGCCCTGAATCCTGCTTGTTCTTTAGCTTTGATTTGTTCAGCTTGGGGTTTCAATCTGTTGATTATTATTTTTAGGAGTACCTTGCTGGAATGGCTGATGAGGCTGATAGTGCGGTAATTTTCACATTTATGAAGGTTAGCTTTTTTGGGAAGAGTAATGACAAGCGACTGGGTCCATGGTGTAGGCCACTCCCCACTCTGCCAGATCTTGCTACAGATAATAGTGAGTGCGTCAATCATCGCTTCTCCTCCTGCTTGAAGCAGTTCCGCGGGTATGTTGTCCACTCCCGCTGACTTCCCCTTCTTCAGCGATTGCACTGCTGCCTCAACTTCTTCTCGGAGAATTGGGAGAATTTCTTCTTCTTTTCTGTTCTCAGGACATGCTAGAACTGATGGGTCTCCGTTTGGTGTGTGGTTGTAAAGGTCAGAGCAGTACTCTGTCCATCTGTCCAAGACTTTTTGTTCTTCTGTAAGGCATAAGCCAGACTTGCTTTGGATCGTGGAGACCTTGGGCTGTTTAACACTTGTCAGCCGCTTCACAGTCTGGGAGGCCTTCTTGCTGTTATTCTTGTTCAGACTGTTCTCTATTTCCTGGCATTGATCTTCTATCCAGTTCTCCTTTGCTTTGCGCATGCCTTTTCGGATGTAATTGTTGATTTTTCGGTAGGCATCAGCCCCGTGTGAGGTGTTCTTTTCCTTTTTTATTTGTCTTCGTTTATCACAAAAGTCCAAAAGTTCAGATGTGATCCACAGCTTCTTCTTTGGCCGGTGCTTTCCAAGGATCTTTGTGGCGGCATCTGTCACAGCTGAGTTGAAGGTGGGGGATCATGGTCATGCTATAATAGAACAATACATAAATAGATAATGATAACGACGACGACGACGACGATGATGATGATGATGGTGATGATGATGGTGATGATGATGATGATGATGATGATGATGATGATGATGATGATGATGATGATGATAAATCCCAACCTCTCGAAGTCTCATTTAATGAAGATCTTACTTGGTTCATTCAGTTTCACTGTTTTAATTCTCTCCACTACCGCCGTTACATCAGCTTTTTGGGCTGCAATATCAAACAAATATGTATTTGAAATGAGAAAGTTAACAGCAGCAGCAGCAGCAATAACAATTACAACAATTACAACACCCACAGAGACCCCAACACGTTGTGGGAAATTATCCAAGTTGGGTGCTTGTAGCTGGTCCTCTATAGCAAAGCGGGAGATAGTACACAGCCGTACCTATGACCTATCGTTAAAAGATAAAACACGGAACGGAGTTATCTTTCTTGAGCAAATATGATTGGGGTTAACGAAGCATCTTCCTTGACATCTTGTGTGTGTGTTGTGTGTGTTGGTGTGTGTGGGTGTGTGTGTGGGCGTGTTTGTGTGTGTGTATGTGTGAGATAGAGAGAATGCGTGTATGTGTGCCTGTGTGTATGTGGTTGTGTGTATGTTTGTGCGTGTGTGTGTGTGCGGAATGCATGCCTGCGCGTGTTTGAATGAGTGCCTGTGTGCAAGGGAGAGTTTGTGTGTGGGCGTGCGTGCGCATGCGTGTGTGTGAGTGCGTGTGAGCTGCGTGAGAATGTGTATTATTATGTGTAAAACTCTTGACAATTCAAGACAAGGTAGCCGTACAAACAAGACGGCAATCAATCAATGTAGCAAACATGGAATAAATATAAGGAACCGAGTCCAAAGTTAAAAAAAGCAGAAATCGAATTCTATTATTAGCCAAAACTGCACTCTTCAAAAACAACATAATTAACCGACCAAAAAAAAAATCGAATTCTAAAACGGCCCAAAATAGAATAAAAAGAATTTTTTTCGGAACACGCCAGTCCAAAAACAAACATACAAACAAAAACAGGTTTCCGAATTAAAGATGAAAATCTGAAATTAGATTTACAAAACCCATAATAATAACTAGTGTTTCGAAGACGGGGCCACACTAAACGAAAATGGCTTCTCTGACTGCCGGTATAAGGGAGGTAATTAAAGTACCATTTCCCACTGAAGCGCTATTACTTTCCTGGTTTAACTCCCTTCCATACATTAAATCGAAGAGTTTCTCAATTATAAAATTTTCGTTTGTTCTTCTTCTTCTTCTTCTTCTTCTTCTTCTTCTTCTTCTTCTTCTTCTTCTTCTTCTTCTTCTTCTTCTTCTTCGTAATACTGTGGATACCCCGTATTCGGGGAAAATGATTCCACATGGTGCATGCTGGGTGTGTTCTTGTTACCGGCACCTTCCCGTCTAGGACATGAGCGTCAGGATCTTTAAAGTCCGTTATGATGGAATGTATGCGACAGCAGACTAACAAACTAACAAACGAAAACTTTTATAATTGACAAACTATTCGATTATATGTAAATAATAATGATCTTCCTGGCTATAGTGTGTGTGTATGTGCGTGTGTGGGTGTGTGCTTGTGTGTGTGCTACTGTGTGCATGTGTGTGTGTTTGTGTGTGTGTGTGTGTGTGTGTGTGTGGGTGTAAGTGTGTTCGAGAGAGGGTGTGTGTCTGGGTGTGTGTGTTTGTGTGTTGTGAGTGTGTGTGAGTATTAAAAAATAAAAAATAAACAGCAAATGTTACTATTTATATTTAATAACATTTGCTGTCTTTTTGTATTTATTTCTTTAAATTTAATTATACTTCCAATGTTTATTTCTTTTAAATTTTTATATTTTACTGCAATTGCTTCTGTATTTACTGATTGTAATCTATTGCCCTGGGCCTGTGTTTGTAGCGCCCTGAGCACAATGTTGTTTGGAAATGCGCTGTATAAATAAAAGAATATATGATGGGAAATGCGCTTCGTAATATAAATAAATATATATTAATGATAAATTTCGGGAAGTGATAGATAGCCTATCCAATTCTATCCTATCCCGTAACTCAAAGGTCGTTTGGGCACCACAGATGATCGTTTAACCAGCGTACTCCATCTTTCTCTGTTCTCACCAACAACCCTCATGGCTTCGCTCAGTGCCAAGCCAGTCCATTCTCGAATGTTGTCCTCCCACCTCTTTTTATGTTTCTATCTTCTTCTGCCGAATTGCCCCGTGACTTGCAGGATGGTCTTTGCAAGGCCTGATGCTCTGGTGACGTGGCCATACCCTTGAAGTTTCCGTTTCTTCACCACTGTAAGCAGGTCATCGTGTTGTCCAATGGCTTGTTTGATGGTCTGTCAAACTTTGTCGTTGGTGATGTTCTTTGTATAGGAAATGCCCAGGAGTCTTCTGTAGCATCTCATCTCCATGCTTTGTATTCTTAGTTGTAGATCTGCTTGTTAGGGTCCACGTTTCGCAAGCGTTTAGGAAGATGGAGATGACAATGGAGCGCAATAAGGATTTGAAGCTATGCACTGTGTTGAGGGATTGGCCTTGGACTTTGATGTCCATGCTTTTATTATTTGTTGTAAATCTGCTGTGAGGGTCCATGTTTCGCAAGCGTATAGGAAGATGGAGATTTCAATGGAGCGCAGCAGCCTTACCTTGTGTCACAGGGCAGCCTGTGTGGAAACTGGGTAGTAAGTGTGGGTGGGGAGTTATGAGTTGGGGTAGTAACTGCGCGGTGTCGAATGTATGGTTATACGTGGAAAGCGTGATTTTTGAACAGCATAGTTTGGCCAGCCAGTGTTGGGAAAGTGTTCACTGTTAGTCAGAACAGGTTTGGCAGAGCTACGGTGTAGACCGGGTTGTTTTGTGCTCTGGGTGTTTTGGTTGTTCTGGAAAAGTAGGGGGGACAGTTATTAACGGATAATAGTAACTGGTTCCAAAAAGAGTATACTAGTTGGAAAAGGTGCTGTGTTTTGTAGTTTAGCTCTCAGATTGGAGTGCAGCTATAATATAGCAAAGTTTGTGCAGTGTAGTAATTTAGTGTGAGGCATTGTCCACTAATGGAAACTACGCACTGGATTTACCCTACTTGGAGTACTGTGTAGGCAAGCAGTGTGAGGCTGGCTAGCTACAGGTACTTTTACAGTCGAGCCGTTGGGTGAGTGTGATGGTGATTTTCCTTACTGTGCTAATGACCAATGGCCGGCTGTTTGGGGTGTTGAACGATAGCTGTGCGTGAGGCTGGGGGGAAGTATGGTTGCACGGAGGAGAGGAAGGGTGCGACTGAAGGAGGGAGAATGAGGGAGGAGAATGGGGGTGAAGTGTGATGAAGGTAGGATGGAAGTGGTTGCTGTTGTTGAGGTTGCGGTTGCTCAAGATGGATAATGTGTTGATGATTTCATGTATTCATTTGCAGCATTGTTCATTTCATGCTTTCATAATGTCATTTAGTTTTTGAATTATGTGTTGGATTACAAGTGACAGTAATAGTAGTCAAGAGAAGTGAAATGAACGGCAGTGGCGCTTCCTCAAGATACAGGAATTAGTTAGTGTAGTAAGGGGGGAGAGTGTGAGGAGGGAGGGGGACAGAATCGGGTCGACATGACATTAACAATACGGCAAGCATGTTGCAGGTTCGAAAGTCGTCGAAAGTCGTCGAAGGTTCATCATCGAGAGTCTTTGTTCGTCGCTCAGAAGTTCGTCAAACTCTTCAGTGCGACGACGACGACGACATCCGGTCGTTGGACCCACATCATCATCACCACCCATTCGTCCAGGTCCACGTTTGTTGACATCCTCATCTTTCCACCACCCCATCTTTCCCGCGTGATTGTGACGTCCGTTGCGGGACCTAGCCTCGGCGTTACAAGGTAGCCGACAGGAGGAGTCAGGCTGAGAGGCGTCGACGGCGGCAGGGCCGCCGCAACTACAGCGTCACCATCATCATCATCATCATCGTCATCGTCGGCGACGGAGGGAGTGACTACACCACTACGCCGGACTTACCAGCGACAGTCCAGCGTCAACCACAACGAGGAGGCAGCTACCTTTCGGAGGCGTCAACGGGGACACCCTACTATCAGGTCGGCTCGTTCTTTATTTGTCCCCCTCTGACACTTGCCCCCTCTGTCCCCGGACATTGGCGTTGCACAGTCGTTGGTTAGACGTGGTTGATCAGCAACCCCCGTTCATCTGACATTTTCATTTCATTGCTCATTGATCCATTGATTGTTCCATCACCATTTTTCTCGTTTCATGTGTAAATGTTGTATGTGTATGAGTGTGTGGTATGAATGAATAAATAGCTTGAAAGTTGTATATATATTCGTTGTGTTTTCATCCCTTCACGTCTGCGGGAAACTGTCATTCTGTCTGGGTTGTCTGCGTGTGTAAGGTGTTTGTTTGTGGCGTCTGCCCGGATAGAGTCGTGGCGGTGACACCTTGGAATGTGGACTGATGGTCCTGTCTTTCCAAATCGGCTTCCTGTAGAAACCCATTGTCTGATACAATGGCTCATAAGGCTTTGAAGCTATGCACTGTGTTGAGTGATTGGCCTTGGACGTTGATGTCCATGTTGATGCTATTGGTGTTGTTGGTCATCATTTTGGTGTTCTCTGCACTTAGTTACAAAGTGTGAGAGGAGAACAACTGTTGTCTAAATGTCACCCGAGAGATCCCAACCTTCAAGTTAAAACATTTAAAAATAAACACCAAATGATATATATATATTTTTTTTCAATAGTAAGGTAAAGGTGGTCCCATAGCCTTGTGGCCGTAAGGCAGCGTGATGTTGGAGATCACACTTATCTTGGGCCAGCGTAATGAGGGTGATGCCCATCTCTCTCCCTCGCTGCTTTACCTTCCCCACTGTCACAGGGCAGCCTGTGATGAAACCGGGTAGAAAGTGTGGGTGGAGAGTTAATGAGTTGGGGTAGTAACTGCGCGCTGTCGTATGTATGGTTATGCGTGGAAAGCGTGATTTTGAACAGCATAGTTCGGCCAGCCAGTTTTGGAATGTGTTCACTGTAGTCAGAACACGTTTTGCAGAGTAACGGGGAAGACCTGTGGTCTTGTGTCTCTGGGTATTTTGTTCTGGAAGTAAGGTGGGACAGTTGTTAACGTAAATGATAACTGGTTCTAAAAGAAAACCTAGTGGGAAATGTTACAGTTGAGGTAACAAGCTCAAGGAAGTGTAGAGCAAATAACTAAGTTTGTGTGTTGTGGTAAGTTAGTGTAGAGGTGGTCCACTAACAGGAATTACTACGCACTGGATACCTTACTTGGAGTACTGTGTAGGCGAGCAGTGGAAAGGGCTAGCTACAGGTACTTTACATTCGAGCCGTGTGGGTAAGTGTGATGGTGATCTTCCTTTACTGTGCTAATGACCGATGGCCGGCTGTTGGGGTGT
This sequence comes from Oncomelania hupensis, assembly GCA_036898135.1. Lineage (NCBI taxonomy): Eukaryota > Metazoa > Mollusca > Gastropoda > Littorinimorpha > Pomatiopsidae > Oncomelania > Oncomelania hupensis. Next base: position 5,642,140 of record CM072515.1, read on the forward strand.
TGAACGATAGCTGTGCGTGAGGCTGGGGAAAGGATGGTTGCACTGGGGAGAGGCAGACGAAAGGCAGAGTGCGACTGAAGGAGGGAGAATGAGGGTGAAGTGTGGTGAAGGTAGGATGGAAGTGGTTGCTGTTGTTGAGGTTGCGGTTGCTCAAGATGGATAATGTGTTGATGGTTACATGTATTCATTTGCAGCATCGTTCATTTCATGCATTCATAATGTCATTTAGTTTTTGAATTATGTGTTTGATTACAAGTGACAGTAATAGTAGTCAAGGGAAGTGAAGTGGACGGCAGTGGCGCTTCCTCAAGATACAGGAATTAGTTAGTGTAGTAGGGGGGAAGAGTGTGAGGAGGGAGGGGGACAGAATCGGGTGGACATGACATTAACAATAAGACAAGCATGTTGCAGGTTCGAAAGTTCGTTGTTCGAGGGTCTTCGAAGTTCGTCGAACTCATCAGCTCGACACGGAGTAACGTTGACCAGCGTCGCGCGACAACGACGACGACATTTGGTCGTGTGGACCCAGCATCATCATCACCACCCGTTCGTCCTCGTCCGTGTTGGTGTGTACATCTTCAATGTTCCACAACCCCACCTGTTCCGCGGTGGTTGTGACGTCTGTACACGGAACCTGGCCTCGACGTCACAGTGTTAGCCGACTGGAGGAGTTAGGCTGGGAGGCGTCGACGGTGGCAGGGCTGCCGCAACTACAGCGTCATCATCATCATCATCATCGTCAGCGGTGGGAGGGAGTGGCGACACCACTACGCCTGGATTCCATAGCGACAGTCCGGTGACAGTCACGAGGAGGGGCAGCTACTTTTCGGAGACATCAGCGGGGACGCCCTACTATCAGGTCGGCTTATTCTTTGTTGTCCCCCTCTTGATACTCGACCCCCCCTGTGTTCAGACATTTGCAGTGCACAGTCGTTACTTAGACGTGGTTGATTAGCAACCCTCGTTCATCTGACATTCCATTTCATTGTTCATCGACCCATTGATTGTTCCATCACCATTTTTTCTCGTTTCATGTGTAAATGTTGTATGTGTATGAGTGTGTGGTATGAATGAATAAATAGCTTGAAAGTTGTATATATATATTCGTTGTGTTTTCATCACTTCCGTCTGCGGGTAATCGTCATTCTTTCTGGGTTGTCTGCGTGTGGAAGTTGTCTGTTTGTGGCGTCTGCCCGGAGAGAGTCGTGGCGGTGACACCCACCCTTAAGAGAGTAGGTACTCAGTCACAGTTGAGTCAACTGGGGGCGTTGTTATTTGTCGCTTCGCCTTTTGCGGTCACCCATCAAAGTGCTAACCGCACTGGACGGCGCTTAACTTGCGACACAGTAGCAAATAGGTATATTACCCAATACAAACTTACACATGCAGATGTAGTTACATTATGTAATGGAGTGTCGAGGTTGTCTGCATACAACAAATGGCAATCTACGTACAAACAGACCCATAAAGCAGCGCAGGCACACGTACAAACGGACCGAATAGCAGACGTACAAATACACACACACCCACACACACACACCCACACACACACACACACTCACAGGCCTGCCAGCAAACAGACTGCATGATGATGACACCAAACACTGGCAGAAAAACAAACTTACGCCGGCAGACGGCGTTGCCGATCATGGCGGGAAGCGCGTGCAGGGTGATGTTGTCGTTGACATGCCGGAACTTGTCAGGAGAGGACGCCATATTGCGAAGTGTATTGTGGGCCGCTACTGACAACTGCAAGACAAGATTATATGCAGTAATTGTCCTTCCTCCCTTCCTTTCATCTTTGTTGGCGGCAGGGATAGCTCAGTGGTCATAGCGCACGACTTCAGCAAACTATTGTGTGATTGCTGGATAT
>CM072515.1:5649012-5699012 GCA_036898135.1 Oncomelania hupensis
AAATTAAACAAGAGGGTAAGATATTCGAACGTATTCCCAGACATAAACACCCATAATACATTTTAAAAAGTCTTTATGACAACGGCAAGCTCACAAGACTAAACAAACTATGGAAAATTAATAGGGACAAACAAATTAATTGATCGATTTATATTTTTTATAATGTTGGGGCTGATGTTGTACACTTTTGTGGTTGCACACAGAGCTGCATGCCAGACTCGGTCAAACGCTTTCTTTAAATCTACAAACAAATGATATAGATGTTGTTGGTGCTGTACACATTTCTCACAGATTATTCTGAAATTTAAAATCTCCTCAATTGTACTTCGCCCTGCCCTGAATCCTGCTTGTTCTTCAGCTATGATTTGTTCAGATTGGGGTTTCAACCTGTTGAGTATTATTTTTAGGAGGACCTTGCTGGGATGACTGATGAGGCTGATGGTGTAAGGATAGAGGAGTCTCCAACCTCTGTTTTGCGGAAGATACTGGATTTTATTTTGATTTTTTTAAACACTTTCTTTTCTATTTGTATCGGCAAATTCTGGGCCGCCTCCTCTGGTGAAGGCGTAGTCGCAGCCTGTGGCACACCCAAACCCAACCTACCTAATATTAGTTGTTTGTCTTTTTTGTTGTTGTTGAAATATTGCTGGGGGAGCAAACCGAAGTACCCGGAGAAAATTACCGAGACGTTGCCCGAGTCGAAAATAAATAATATTTGGAGAAACGTAACGTCCAGATGCTGGATCGATCCCACACCTGTCAGGCGCCATTGTTTTCTAGCCTGTGGACACGGTAAACTAGTCCCGCCTTAGACCACGCGAGCACAACGCACTCTCTTGATGGATTGGCTGCAGAGGAATAAGAACTTGAACAGCTATTGCAGAGGTTTGACACCGCCTCCAGAGCCCTTTGAAATGGAAATAAGCGAAGAGAAGACCAAAATGATGAGAACAACTCCAAGAGCATCAACACGGAAATCAAAATCCAAGGCTATTATGTATGTAGTGGTGTTGGTGGTGTGGTGTTTGGAGAGAAGATGGTGTTATGTGATGGAGGCTATGGTGAAGACTCACACATTCTCTCTCTCTCTTCCCCAACGCCAGTCCGTTGATGATCGTTGAAAAGTGATTTATTCGAAGTACATCATTATACTAAGATAGCAAAGGCATTGCTCGAGTGGAACAACCCTTATCTGCTGCGTTGTGCCCTGTGCTCTCCCCGCTGCTGTTCAGTTCAGTGGTTAGATTAATGTCCCCGGACACAATGCGTATAGGGGACAATCTACCCCGCTGCTGAGTTGCTGAGTTGTGTGTTCTGCTTTCATTTAGGACTGCCAGCCGCAGCGACAGTGCTGCTTACGCATGCCGCGCGCGTCACTAAATGTTTGCCTCTCTGGCTACCTTGTGTTAGTTGCTAATCTTAATTTTACGTATAAGGCTTGAAACGCAAAGGAATACTATACAAATTATATATTGACGGAAACGCGGAAATATGACCTTTTCTACTGTTATAACAATATCGGACCTATCTGCTACGAAATAAAAATAATACGCAATTTAAGAGGGAGTTGGCTGCTGATCTTAAGAATGTCACGACTCTAAAATAATAATAATTCTTTAATTTAATACAATTATAAATAATAATAATAATGACAAAGAAAGAACGTCTCCTTTTTCCAACAATATACAATATGGCATGGTTACTATTATGTGTTCCGACTATGACGGACTAAAATAGAAATCAACTAACACATCAACAACAATTTCATCTAGCCCCTTCTTACAACTTTTCCTCTGTTTCTCTTCCGATGTGTATGTCCCTATAAAACTAATATTTAATTTAAATATCTACTATTAGAGAATGAACTGTCTAAGGCATCGGAAAATATCACACTTGTGTAAAGGTGTTACAGTGGAGGATCTCTGCTGTAGCCTCATTCGAAAGTATGCTCCGATCAGGTGTTAGTCTACAAGGCGGGAGGAGGCGTTAGAACTACGACCGGGGGCTGGCAGTATCAGCTGCTGCTTAACCGATAACAGCATGGTGTCTTTATCAACGTGATATTCATCGCGCGATTCTAAACATCGCGCTCTAATTCAAAATTGCTACATAAATCACAAATACACTTTATATACTCTAATAGAGAATTTAATGCTGCGTCTAATGGTTATGTGCTTTAAGGGATCTGAAAAGTATATCTCAAGTTATTGCATACAGTTAGTTTAAACATAACAGAGAACAGAGTTAGGCCTACATATCGTATGGTCAGAAATACTCGTAGCAAGCACGGCTACATGTAGGAGCAATTGTATCACATAATGGGTCCCGACAGGGTGTCCTCTACAGGATAGCATGAACAACTGCTGCCATAACAAGGTTGAAGCCCATTTGGAAAGATATGACCATCAGTCTTCACTCCAATGTAAAGTTGCTGCGCTCCATTGTCATCTCCATTTTCTAATACTCTTGCAAAACATGGACCCTCGCAGCAGATCTACAAAGAAGAATACAAAGCATGGAGATGAGCTGTTGCGGCAGACTTCTGAGCATTTCCTGTACCCAGCACATCACCAACGACAAAGTCCCACAGACCATCATATAAGCCATTGGACAACACGAAGACTTGCTCACAGTGGTGAAGAAACTCCGATGGTATGGCCACGTCACCAGAGCCTCAGGCCTTGCAAAGACCATCATGCAAGGCACGGTGCAAGGAGACAGAAAAATAGCGAGATAGAAAAAGAGGTGGGAAGACAACATTGGAGAATGGACTGGCTTGGCACTGAGCGAAGCCATGAGGACTGCTGAGGATAGAGAAAGATGGAGTACGCCGGTTAAACGATCATCTGTGGTGCCCCAACGACTTTCGATAGGATAGGATAGGATAGGATAGAATAGGATAGATATATATCTCAAAACCGTTTGAAAGAGATTTTATTTTTATTTTACTTAATCATATTTTGGCAGTTTGGGGCAACACTGGCTGTCAATTTAAAAATGATCTGTGTCGCTAATATGTGTGACCTTGGGACCATTTCATAGCGGCATAATAATGTTATTGTTTTGTACGTTGTTTCATCTTTTCTCGTGTTTTGTTTTGTTTTCAGACATATTCATTCGGGTATTCACGAAAATTTCTCATCGATATTGACAGTAACAAACTGGCTCATGCTATTGTGTTGCATTATAAGCTGTCATTGTACAAAGATTAATGATATAAACAGGTTTAAAGGGAGTCTGGTGGCTTTTTTTTCTCTCTCAAACATTTACACTAGTATGATAACAGAACAGTTCATTAATCCACTTCAATGAGGTGAAAGTCTCAAGAAAGCGTGTATGCAGTTTAAAATGTGTCTAATGTCATTTCTTCAAGCATTTACACTGGATAGTATGACCATAGAAGAGCGTATTAATCAAAATGAATGAGGTGGACGTTTGGGGGAAGGTAGGGAGGGGGGGGTGGAGGAGGAGAACACTTCAGATTCACTTTAATCATGTTCGAGGCAGATTAGATTAGAACCCAAGAACACTGGCATATTCGCCCGGTTTTTTACCGACTGAAATATTCAGACAATACAATACAATACAATACAATACAATACAATATAAGGACCCACAAACACTGCAATTTGCGCCCGGCTTTTACCCTGTGAAATACATATTACAATACGATAGCATCCTCAACAGTATGATACAATACATTACAATCCAATACAGTACAGTACAATGCAATACAGTACAATACAATACGTCGTTTTGACTGAACATGTACTGCACGTGACCTCATAAGTATGAACATTGCCTAGATGGGATGGGTAGCAAGTATAGGGCTTCGTGCTACTTAAAACTTAGCCAATGGCTGACGTGCCTCGCTGTGCATGCAGTGTATTTTTAGTTGATGTATGCGACTTACACTTTCATTAGTTCTTAGTTTGTACACACTATTATCTTTTCTTGACTTCACCACTAATGACAGAGTGGACTCATATTTTATGTGACAGCAAAATATGGTATGACCCTTGCCGCCACTGTATTTTTAACCTTCATTCTTAATTATTTTATCACCTCACCATTAATTTTCTAATTTGTGTTGTTGTGTCACTCCGCATTTCTTCTCTTTTTTATTTTCTAAAAAACGCTATATCTCAAATTGTCTAAACTGATTTTGATTTTTTTAATTGCTTGCAGATATTGACCCGTCCTTCTAATTCTATGTTTTCATGTTTACTTCTTTAGAATAAAGCTGAATCACAACACTGCCAAGAAATCTGACACTTTCAAACTGCAGATTCAAATATTTTATTGGTTGCTGGAAATACATTTGAATAGCTTGCCATCTTGGTCTTCTCTTTCGTTCTTTTGCCTCTTTGAAAAATATTGTTTGATTGCTTTCCATGACAAGTGGAATGTTTGTACGCTAGCTCTGTCTAGTCTGCCTCTAATGTCTTTCTGTCCGTTTGTCGGACCTTGCAATCAGGGCTCATAATTATCTGACATCTTGTCACTCAAAACAAGGATTTAACTATGTAATGTCAGAACTGTTGACGACAAAGATGTGGTAACTCAGCTTAACGATAAACAGATAGTATTGAACAAAACTTGACGTTAATTTACCAGCTCTCTAAAGGAATGTTGGCCATTGTTAGATTGACCTCCTTGAGACGTTCACTCCCGATACCATCAAGCAGAACTCGCTAGGAAGAATATAAGTTAGCCTACTTGGACATCTGACAGGTGTCACTTGACCGCTAAGTAGCCACGCGAATCATATCACTCGTAGATCTACCCTGCGTTTTTCCTCTGACACACGAAGTTAAGACATAACAGATAGTGTCCCAGAAGCAGTACAAAAGAACAAAGGCTACCTTGAAAAGATTCATGTAGTCGCGAGAACGAGATGATTGGTCGGAGATGACGTAGATTCCTGCATATCCCTTGTACACCCCACATTTACCATGTAGTCACAGGCGAAGCTTAGAACCAAGAGGATCAAAACAAGGAGTGAACTGAAGTGAACAAAAATCCTCAGCCATCACCAACAGAGTGATAGACTAGAGACGGTTTCACGATTCCCAGAGACTAGAAGTAAGTTAACACTAGTAGTTTTCTAGTACTTTTATGTTTATATACTATATTGATTGCCATGTATTAGTATGTTCATGTTATATGTATTTACAGACACTGATTATTGTTTCTGTTATGTTGTGCATATTGCTCGATATATCTTAGCCTTAAGAGTCAGATATCGTAGTGTGCTTATGGGAAATTCGGCAGGTGTCTGATGCTATAGACTCCTTGCAGAGGGCACCACATACCAATTATCTGAATAGAATATTGTAGTCAGAGTTCTGGATTTTCCAGCTCAGCTCTGGGACGGTTTGTGGAGTCAACGCCTGACTCTTACTCCCGCGGAAAAGAAGGAGATCATCTCGAATCTACCTCGTCACGTCCGGCCCCGTAACTACCAGACTCGCCAGATCATCCTGAGAGTGATCAGACTCTCTCAGAGTGACCACCAGACTTACAGAAACTGAGAGCTAAGTCCATCTCAACTGCAACTGATGTAAAAAATACTGGGAACAATATTAGACCACCAAACATATAACTTTGTAGCAGATGAAGAAGAACTGCTAGAAACTTTTCCAGCACTTCGATTGATTGATTGATTGATTGCTTGATTGTTGCTTTAGGTCCAGCGGACTCTTCCGAGCCAAATCAGGACCGGACAACCCCCAATCCGCATAAAAGATCTGCCGAAACAACCCTAGTGGGAAAATTGAATGCCCTCCACCGGCCAGTCACTTTACAATAAAGACATCCCACGCAGGGGATGGCTGAGGCTTTACCCCAACTACTCGAACCCCCGGTTACAAAAACAAAATAGAATACAAACATCATTATAAATCATCAACAAAACACATACATATAAAATGCCTATAGTGCTAAATAATACAATCATAGGAAGCCCTAGTGACCACCCGGCAGAAAGCGTCCAACACTCCAGCACTTCGAACAGTTATAGTTATTAATTTACAGTTAAGAAAAGTCATGTTAGAATTTGTGTTGAATGAAATCACATACATACGACTGGTGTCATTCTATTTGTATTGTTTGTGTCCACGAGCTCTTCTTCTCTTGAGACCAATTAAACTAGTCATTTGATTAGCGAAAATCATTTCTTAAAGTGAGCCAATGATACTTCAAAACCCGAGAACAAAATTTAATATAAATTGTTATGTGACCAAGCACCGTGATCTAGTCTCTCACATCGCTTAGGAATCTGGGTAAAGAACGACTGATAGAGATAGCTAAACGCCTCATCTATCTACAGATCTTAATCCCCTGGTAAAATTATCGTATCTTCTCCAGGATATCATCACAAACTATGCAAACTAAAAAACGTTGAGATTTTTCAAAACGTGAATAATGATGTAAACGTACATTGTACATTGTAGTAATAGTAGTAGTAGTAGTAGTAGTAGAAGTAGTAGTAGAAGTAGTAGTAGTAGTAGTAGTAGTAGTAGTGGTAGTAGTAGTAGTAGTAGTAGTAGTAGTAGTAGTAGTAGTAGTAGTAGTAGTAGTAGTAGTCTTTCACTTCAGTGCCTAGACCTAGTAACAGTAGTAAAACTGACAAGCTTGGTGTCAACAGAAACACAAGCTTGCATTTTTGTCCCTAAAACGCCGTACGTGTACACGTAAGGTGTCATTTAAATGAAAACCACGGTACGTTGCATGCTAATGTCAAGCTGCGCACTGAAGTTACGGTTTGAAACTTCCTGTCCGTGGAACTTTGGTCGTAGAAAAGGGCGTTCAGCGCAGAGAGAGAGAGAGAGAGAGAGAGAGAGAGAGAGAGAGAGAGGGGGGGGGGAGGGAGGGAGGGAGAAAAGTTCGCCTGACACGCGGTATGTGGGAAAAAGATTGTTCTCGACATTAAACAAAACCCAACTCTTTTTTTGGGTGGAGTTATTTCTTGGCGCCCTGAGCAACGTAAAGTTGTGAGTTTAACCAGTCATTATTTCCTCCTCCTCTTCCTCCTCCTCGTCAACATTATCATCATCGACTTTAGAGACATCCACGACACGTATTCTGGTATCGCGGCAGAATTCGCATTCCTCACTCAAACATATGGTGTAAAGGCAGGGAAATCGCTATTAGATCGCTTCACACATCGGGCATAGCTTACTGTTAGCACATGGTTGTAGCCAGGTCTAATGCACGACCATCAACGTCAAGTGATGTAAGAGAATTGGGCCGGAATGTATTCCGTTATTAAGGCAAAAAACAAGGAAACAATGCCATGCCTTTGTTAAGGATGAATTACTTTTTTCACCTTTGCATTCGTTATTTTTAACTAGCCTGCTGCTTAAAGGTATATTAAGGAAATAACAGTATCACTATTGTTAATTTGTTATTTACTAATTACTGTCGTGAAGCTAACGGATTTTTAAGGAAGTCGATGTTTGTTTATATAATGTCATTAGGTTTGTTTTGTATTTAAAGTGTTTCTGAGGGCATGATCAAAGTGGTGGGAAAAAAACGGTGTAATTAATATTTGCTTAAAGTTATATATGCACGCACTCTTTGTGATTGATAGAACTATTAGCAAAATCTGACTTCAAACATCGCGCCCCCAGGTAATATTCTTGTGAAGTTTGGTCAAAATCCATTCAACTGTTCCTGAGTTACGGCGCACGAAGGACCGACTCATCGACCGACGGACGGACATTTGGCTCGTTTTGATTCCGGACTATTTGCAAAATATTTCTTATTATTGGGATATACAAAAGAACTCCGACGAACGGTAAAAGTTTACAAACAGATAAATTAATGTTTTCGTCTCTTTTTATTTATTTTTTAATTTTTTTTTTTTTGCACCTAATGGCGTTCATTACATTACATGATTATTGCTTTAGGTCCAGCGGACTCTTCCGAGCCAAATCAGCACCGGACAACTCCTGATCCGCATAAAAGATCTGCTGAAACAACCCTAGTGGTAAAACTGAAAGCTCTCCACCAGCCAGTCACTTTACAATAAAGACATCCCACGCAGGGGACGCTAAGGCTGTACTCTAATTTATCGAACCCCCGTTTACAAAAACAAAATAGAATACAAACATTATAAATTATCAACAAAACACATACATATAAAATGCCTACATTGCTAAATATTAACATCATAGGAAGACCTGGCAGAAAGCGTCCAATATTCCCAAGCTTATCCAACAGACCTCATACACAAATAAGGAGTCTTGTCCCGGAAGAGTTTTCAAGAAAAAAGGTAGGTGACTGGTCTAGCGAAGAAGAAGATAGTATAGTAGATTGATAGAACAGACCAAGAATGAGAAAGAGCAAATGAGAAAGACAGCGACAGTGGGAATTTAAAGCACTAAATTTCCAGAAAGTGGGGATACTATTTATACTGAAACCCCCGGCACCCCAACGGGGGTTTAATGGCGTTCAAGATTTAATGAGACTGTTACGATTGAGGCGCGCATGGTAGATCCGATCGTTTTGTTTTGCAAAGCATGCAATGATAGTGTGTAGTTTACCTTTGATTTGAAGAAGCTCTGTACAATGTTAATAATTTTCGTCGGTCGATATTCTTTAGAATTTTCTGGAATTACTTGTTTATTATCGACCGAAGCTTCCAAAAAGGTCTGGTAATAGCTAAGCGATTCTTCTAACCTAAAGTACGTTCTATGACGTAAGACAGTGCATTGTTCCGGTGACGAGTTTTATTTTGATTGTGTCATGCTGGAATGTTCGAACTTTTTCTCGATTGCAGAGAGGCTATATATGTAATGCACTGTCTGCTTGTAGGAGTGATTTATGATGATTTTTGATGATGACTTTGTATGCAGTTGTTGATGTTTGCTGAATAAAGTTGGAAAACTTTATACGACGACTCCTGCCTTGTTGCTGAGTGAACAGGCTGCGTGGATAAACGAATTCGAGTTGCGCATATCAAGATTCAAGCATCGGAGCTGAATCGATAATGGATAAATAAACGTTTAACAGAGACCATTGTCGCACCTCACTTCCTTCCCCCAAGTTATCAAAACTGGTATACCGGTGCAATTACGACTTACTACTTTATTAGACTTAATAGGTTTTATTGTTTTTTGGTTGTTGTTGGTTGTTTTTGCTGGTTTGGTTTTGTTGGTGTTTTGGGTTTTTTTTTTTTGTGTTCCTTTTTTGGTGATGAGCGGGTGCCTGGGTGGGATGTGTATTTGGGTGATAGGAAGGGGAGTTTGTGAAATAGTTTATAGCCCAAAAAAAACTTTTGGTGGGGTTAGTCAAAATGAGAAAATAATTATTTTGGGGGTTATTAGTTTGTCAAAATTATAACATGTGGGTGTGGGAACAGCCTTTTTTTTTTTTCAAATCAATAAAAATATAATCAAATATAAATTAAATGTGGGTACAAACGGCGGACAGCTCGCCAGTAGCTTGTCTTGACATATATGGTATGCTAATTTGAAAACTGCCTTCTTTGAACGGTATAAGTTGATGCGTTGCTGGGGACTTGTGTCACTGATGGGCCTGCAAGCTTGGTGATGTGGTTGGTCTAGTGCGAGTAGTGTGTTGTTTCCGCGAACGCTAAAGTTAACGTTTTGTTTTGACTGCACTGCAGTGCTACATTTAGAGTTTATGTGTTATAATTATGCACATGTTTGATTGTATTTCTGCATGTCATTTGGTCTTTGATTTTTTTAAATGGAAAATTGCCATGCCACACACACACACACACCCCCACACACACCCACACACACACACACACAAACACACACACACACACACACACACACACACACACACACACACACATTTTCTTGTAATTTTTCGGGACAATAAATATATCTGGAATCTTAAATCTTGAATCTTAAATGCCGGCTATAACACATGGACTTATACCATTCAAATGATAAGACATTTCAAACATTTTAGGAAAGACAGCACACTATTACACACTGTATTACGGATGTTCTCGTAATCTGCCCAGAAAGAATAAATAATAGATAGGAAACTCGTAAAACTAAAGGCTGGTTGAAAAGTAAGTCCCCATTCAAGATTGCCAATGACTTGTGTAACCAGTACTGCATTTGCAAGAAGCAAAACGTATTGTACTCCATGCATGGGTAAGGTTTTATTGCTTATCTCTAATTTTATCTCACAGTGACTACTTAGTTAGTTGGTTAGTTATTCATTGCTTACAGGGTCCAGCGGACTGCAAAGGGCCGAATCAGGACCACAAAATCAAGACCACAACTTCGCTGAAAGAAGACTCGCCCCTGATCCGCATAAAAGATCTGCCGAAACAACCCTAGTGGTAGCACTGAAGGCACTCCACCAGCCGGTCACTTTATAATAAAGACATCCCACGCAGGGGACGCTGAGGCTATACTCTAATTTATCGAACCCCCCGTTTACAAAAACAAAATAGAATACAACCATATTGATAAAATATCAACAAAACACAAACATATAAAATGCCTACATTGCCAAATAATAACATCATAGGAAGCCCTAGTGACCACCTGGCAGAAAACGTTCAATCCAGCACACAAATGAGGAGTTTTGTCCCGGAAGAGTTTTCAAGAAAAAAAGGTAGGTGACTGGTCTAGCGAAGAAGAAGATAGTATAGTAGATTGATAGAACGGAGCAGGAATGAGAAAGAACAAAACAAAGGAGAAAGACAGCGACGGTGGGAATTTAAAGTACTAAATTTCCAGAAAGTGGGGATACTATTTATACTGAAACCCCCGGCACCCCCACGGGGGTATCTCACAGTGACTAGATGAGCGCCATAAAGGCCAATCACTTGACGCTTGGTTTTATGTTTTTCTTCTGTCTTGTCTTTCGTCAGCCGAGCTCTTTCGCGCAGTGTAAGGCGACGAGCCCGTTCTCATCAACGTAAACTAAACTCCACGAAAAGGGATACATTCTATCACTGTAGAGATCACACTACAGTGTGTTCGATGCCAAGGCGCTGCTACTGACAAACGTTATTGCCAATGTCCCATAGGGAGTTTCTTATCAACCACTGGCATTGACGTTGAAACACCAACAACAAAAAAGCACATACGCCTACAGGCTGTGAGTCAACAGTAACGTGATAAATGAGTCTGGCACAAACATGAAGACACGACCCCCGTCTCTCCCTCACCCACACGCCCCCTCCCCCCCCCCACCCCCCCCCCCCCCCCCACAAAAAAAGTTAACCCTACACGCAAAACGCACACTACACAGTGACATATCGGGTTGACATCGCCTGACGCAGACGACTCGCAGTTAAGCCTAGACAAAAAAACACAGGCGCACGTTGAGGGCCTCTCTCTAGAGAGCACGTAGAGAGAGAGAGAGAGAGAGAGAGAGAGAGAGAGAGAGAGAGAGAGAGAGGGAGGGAGAGAGGGAGAGAGAGAGAGAGATTATAATAATGATAGGAACAAGCTCTATATAGAGACCCTATCGTATCCAGATGCAGGGCGCCTGTTATAGAGAGCAAAGATATTAGGCACAGGCATCTCTCGCATGCAGGCTCGAGTGCCTGTGGACAATAATATTAATAATAATAATAATAATCTAATAATAATAATAATAATAATAATAATAATAATAATAATAATAATAATAATAATAATAATAATAATTAATAATAATAATTTTGACTCCACAAAAAAACAACGTGTTAATTTTAGGCGTGTCACTGTTAAGGCTACCGCAGCTGACATCTACACTGCTATTAATAATAATGCTTCATGTCTTTCTTCTTACTACTACTGTAAACATTATCGTGTAGTTTTATGTCTGTATAATAATTAAAATGAGTGAGATGCGGGGAGTTTGCGCGCGGAAAAACAATGTATTTTCTAAAAACACATTGGTGTTGTAGGTGTAGTTGGTTAGATCAGAGCACTCCTTAAGTTCACCCGCGATTGCGTGAGCAAACTCTGGATGACGTAAGATGACATAAGAGAAAGTGTCAACGACGGACCATTATTAGCTATTCTCGTCACTGTGAGATTAGCAGTTACATTCGACCACTATAAGGATCACAATAGCGTTTGTTTCACGCAAATGCAGACTGTTTACAAATTGTTAGCAGCAATTTGTAGTAGGGAGTTATTTTTCAGCCACTCATGTACATAATATTTTAACCACATTGGTTAGTTCACGGCTTTTGTTTTATTGAATGTTGTTTTATATTAAAAGATAAGGTTCACATGTAGGGGTTATTATTATTATTATTATTATTATTATTATTATTATTATTATTATTATTATTATTATTATTATTATTATTTAATTATTATTATTATTACTATGCTCTTCTTTACAAAAGTAATATTTAGTTTTAAAATACACACTTGCTTGGAAAATCACAGAAAGAAAATTCTTATTAAATAAATAAATAAACAACAAAATAAATAAATAAATAAATAAAATGAATCTTACCTGGGAGGTTTTAGGCTATGGAAGACGGGTGAACATCCGTATTTCCGACAGCGCCTGTGATGGTCTGAGCCAGTGACAGATGGTTGTGCTAGATAATCCAGAAAAATGTCCCACTCCTAGTCACATTACATTTTGTCTGCACTATCATGACGCCAAAACTGTCCCCAAAACACAATCAACGCTGCGGAAATACTTCGTAAAATCAAATTGTAGGCACTTTCTTCCACGAATAAAGCAAAAGTCTTCTACCAATAAAGTAGAGAATCTAAAAAGAAGATGGCGGCGATGACGTCAAGCGAATAAGTAAAACTCACAAGCTTTTCGAGGTGTTTTTTTTTCTCTCGCAATTGGGAAAAGGTGTTTTAGTTTTTATTTGTGTTTTTAGTTAATAAATGGCAGTGTATGTCAAAGTCATTTTGAAAGTTATTCAAAAAAGTAAGTTAAAAAATGTTTTGTAAAACACAAGAAATGATTTGCAGAAAGGGGCGACCAAAACACGAATACAGGAATTCTGTCCTCAAAACAATCGCTATTTATTCTACAAGCTTTTGGAACGCCGAATAAGAAAAAGACGAAGAAGAAGAAGAAGAAGAATCCAACTCAGAACCGTTTGAGCCTATCCAGCTGTCTGGGAAATGCTCAAAAAACAGCTTTTGAATGTTGGTTTTAACTAGTTGATAAAGAAGTCTGGTAGTTTTGTGGATATCCGTGCTATATTAACCCACTATTACTACTACTACTGCTTCTTAAAGCCATCAACTGCCTTACAAATACAAGAGCTGTCACTCCAGCTGTGCAACCGGAAGGATGGCCATGATGGAAATAAGCGAAGGCGTGTATGTTGTATTTTACATGCAGCAAACATGCCTTAATATTTCACGATCCTTAGTAATGTAAAGGCCTAACTCAGTCTTGAATTGAGACAGCAATTCGTAACACATAGGAAGACTAGCTTTCTTTCGCGAATCGTAACGTAAGTGCCCAACTGCTGTGACACACTTTGCCTTGGATTGTGTGTGTGCATGTGTGTGTGGGTGTGTGGGTGTGTGTGTGATAGAGAGAGAGAGAGAGAGAGAGAGAGAGAGAGAGAGAGAGAGAGAGAGAGAGAGAGAAAGAGAGAGAGGTTGTGTAAAAAAAAAAACTACGATGGTTCTGAGTTCTTATATTAATTTTTCCTGTTTTATTGTGGATTGTGTTTTCTATTGTTGTCCACAAGTAGGTAAATAAAACTGCTGCATGACCCATGTATTGTTACAGGATATTTTTAAACATTTATGGCTGTTTGAACTTTTGCTCAGTTTTGTAACTTTTGCTATATTTTTTATATCTAATCCTTGTCAACTTTAATGTGGATAGTACATGTCTTCATATAGATGCATTTTGGATTTTTATCCCACATGTACACTTATTACAGTGCGCGCGCGCGTGTTTGTGTGTTTGTGTGTGTGTGTGTATGTGTGTGTGTGGGTGCGTGTGTATGTGTGTGTGTGGGTGCGTGTGTATGTGTATGTGTGGCGATGTAGAAACGCCGTTAATGTTACACACTCTTTATACGTTCTTTTGACGACCCCGTTATTTTGACGTCAAAACAGTGTTCCGTTAGGGTTAGGGTTGTGTTAGGCTTAGGGTTAGGTTAAGAGTTAGAGTCAGGGTTAGGGTTTGGGTTAGAATTAGTGTTAAGAGTATGGGTTAGCTTTAAAAATATGGAGAAATTATTTAAAAAAATTTTCTTAGCAACGTATGTGGCGTTTCATGAAAGTCATAACAACGGCGTTTATACACGGTTGTGTGTGTGTGTGTGTGTGTGGGCATGTTGAAACGACGTTACAGTGACACACTCGTGGAACTCCACATGGTTTCTTTTGACTTTTTTGGAAGGCTGCCCTATTTTGACGTCAAAATAGGGTTCCGGTAGAGTTACAGCTGTTTTAGGCTTAGGGTTAGGTTAAGGGTTAGGGTTAGGGGTTAGGGTTAGGTTAGGGTTAGGGATAGGTTCAAAAATTTGAAAATGTCAAAATAATGTCACGAAAATGAAAAGTGTCAAAATAATCCCTGTTTTTTTCACAACAGTCATCAGAATGTCGTTTTTACACAAATGTGTGTGTGTGTGTGTGTGTGTGTGTGTGTGTGTGTGTGTGTGTGTGTGTGTGTGTGTGTGTGTGTGTGGGTTTTTCCAGCGTGGTAAAGGCATCATCCAGGGCTGCCCTTGGAACGTCGTTGTTTTTGAACAGGGCATCGACAAATGGCTTCGCTGGATCGAACAGCCCTATCCGCTCGTCTCTATCCCCAACCCAGTTCAAGGTTACGTTGACGACGTAAGCACTTCATGCACTAACGAGCAACAGATAGCAGAAGCGGTTAGAAAAACCGAATTGTTCATGACGGTGACGGGAATGGAGGTGAAGCATAGTAAGTGTGGCATCTTGCACGGCAAACGCTCTGGCAGTGGCTGGTGCAAGAAGGACAGAACCGGCGAAACAACACTGTGTATCCAAGAAGAGCCGTTGCCTATGTATGATCGTGACCAAAGCTACACATACTTGGGCTACAATATCAACATCAGCAACAACGCGTCCTTGCAACAAGCTGAAGATGTTGTCGCTGACTTCAAGGCAACACTGGACAAGATCGACGCATCTCCACTACCTGTTGTAGCGAAGCTACAGGCCATGAACACCATGGCTTGCTCCAGACTGAACTTTTTCTTCTCCAACATTACATTCACTGTGAGGAGCCTGAAAGACATGGAGGACTGCATCGTAAGCTGTGTCCGGGCTTGGCTCGGACTCAACACCAGCTCTACACGGTCCTTCATGTTCACCCCACGGCCCCACGGAGGGTTGGGCGTTCTCAACCCCTCGGCCATGTACAGTGCCAAGCACCTCTCCTTTAAGCTGTCGGTGCTTAACAGCGACGACGACCAGGTGAGAAAGACAGCACGCTCCTCTCTCGCCTTACACATGCAAAAAAGGAAAGTGCCAGAGGCTTCAGCAGACGACAGCGACGCGTTCGCCGGTTACCAGAGGGGGGAAAGGGGTAACCTCCTGAAGCATTCCAAAGTAACCTGGGCGAGGTCAGACTGGGTACACCTCAACGAGCTGTGCGGGCGAGATGGTGTATTGCTGGAATGTCACCCGGTGAACGACAACTACATCCTTACCTTTAAAGTCGACGACGAAGTGTCCGTGTCTACACCTGATGCTAAGGCTGCGTACGGTTTGTGCAAGCAGGCCAAACTCACCGTTTTTCGCAGTCAGTGGAAACAGAAAGACTGGCAGGGCAGAATAGTCAGAGAGGCGACGCAAGTTGACCACAGGCTGTCTAGTGCGTACCTCAGTAACACTAAGTTGAAAGACAGCCTTGTTAGCTTTGTTGTAAGAGGTAGACTGCAGCTCCTCCAGTGCAACAGCATGATGGCACTGTGGTACCCGAACGAGTGCAGTCGACGGTGCACGCTGTGCAACCACCCTACAGAAACGGTGTCTCATGTACTGAACGGGTGCACTAAGTACCAAAACATGTATACTGCGAGACACAACAGAGTGGTTGATATGGTGACGTCATGCATACCACAAGGGGATTCCATCGTTGTCATCAAAGACACGTGCTTATCACCACGCACTTTTGGCTTTGACACTGACCTGTTTCGCACCACTGCAACTAGGCCTGATGTCACTCTCATAAATCATAATAGCCGTGAGGTTTTCTTGGTAGAAGTTGCCGTGCCATTTGATGCCTTTGTCGATATATGTTACAATTCAAAGTTTGACAAATACATGCAGCTATGCCTAGAAATAAATGCCTTAGGTTATTCATGCAGAACAGTAGTGCTGACCATTGGTAGTCTTGGCAGTGTCCATTATAGAGTGACGTCGGGCCTGAAAATGATAGGTATTCGTGCCTACAGTGTTAAATGGCTTGCGAAATACCTCAGCGTGGGTGTCATGATTGGTTCCCACCGTGTGTGGCAGAGAAGGTGTAATGACATGAAAGTATAAATGTTCGACATCATGGTTCATTGTGTTTACGGCTTTAATATGATTGTTTTTGCGATGCTTGTTATGAAGAGGACTCTATGTGTATATGTGTATGTGGGATGTCATATTGTGTGTATAATTATATTTATGAAAGTGTGTGTGTGTGTGTGTGTGTGATATGCTGTTGTTGGTTAACCTTTGTGTATGAGTGTTTATATGTAGGTATTATATGCATGTATGTGATAGATGTGATAGTGTGTGTTGGAGAAAGAAGTATGGTGTGTGTAAGTAAGAGATTGAGTGGATGAGAGAGAAAGAAAGACAGGCAAACAGACAGACACATATTGTGTGTGATAAAGAAGTATGATGTGTGTGTGGGTGGGCGAGAAACGGAATGACAAACATAGACAGCGATAGATAGTTATTGTTAATAAACGTTTATTTAAATTGTTTTTTTTATTTTTACGATGGTAATTTAAACAGTTTCTTATACTGTCACAATATCATTGTGATGTTTCATGTATTTTGTATTATTGGCTGAGGAATGAGTTTGGTTGTATAAAATGTATTAATATTTAATATTATTTGTGCTGTAAATTGGTATAATGTTACGCTGTATTTTGTATATAGGTCTTGCCCTCTGTTTGTGGAGAGCATAAATGTGTACGTGCGTAAGAGCGTTTGTGTGTGTGTGTGCGTGTGTGTGTATGTAAAGGTGAATGAGTTCATTATTAAAAATGGGTAGATAAATTTAGAAAAGATTTGCCGATGTTTGATGTCAAAGAAAATGTGTTTAGGGTGTAAGTTCACGATAGGCCTATTGGGGTGGGTGTTGTGTGCATTGCGAGTTCGGTTTTTTTTTCATGCGCCTGCGGGTTTCAATGTTTACATCGCATAATGATCAGAAGGCGAAGTGTTGTTTAATAATGCTTTGTCGAAACTTCTGAATAAATTGTCAAAATGTGTGTGCGTGTTTTATAAATGTTAGTTTTGTGCTGTTTGGTGGAGGGCTGCAGCTTCGGTGTGGTTGCGGGTGTGCAGGTGTGATAGTAGCTGATGGCCTGAACCAAAGCTTTTTAGATTTTGAGCTTAGGTCAGCCAGGCTAGCTATAAATAGCTTCGCCGATGCTTCCTTTCCTTTCCTTTCACTGGAAGGGAGGGTGCAGGCAAGCTATGAATAGCCCGCAGCAAGCAAAATGTGGAGGCACTAAACAGTGCTGCTCACATAGGCTTTGAGCTGGCGTGTAAGCGCCGTTAGGATTGGAGTAATGGGGCGTATCTGGGGAAGTAAAAGTGTGGGTCATTTAACTTGTTCAGGAAAACCTTATTTTATTGCTCTGTGACAATGTGTTATTTTATTACTCTGTGACAATGTGTTATTTTATTGCTCTGTGACAATGTGTTATTTTATCGCTCTGTGACAATGTGTTATTTTATTGTTCTGTGTGTTATTTTATTGCTCTGTGTTAATGTGACATGTGGAGAATTGCATGTTAGATTAGTTTCGTCTGTAGTATTGTCCTTGTATGCGAAATCTTCCTACTGCACACTACATTGCCTTGTGATTTATAGGTAACAATAAATGTATCTTGAATCTTGAATCAAGTCAGACCAATCATTGATACCGCAGACTTTGAGATGAGGAAGCCTTCGTGAATTTTTTTTTTAATGGTATAGACATACATGGGTGGCGATTTTCATTTTATTCATGTGTGCTTCAAACTTAATGTTAACCTCTCTTAAACGCTGCTTCGCTCTGAGTTCAGCTAGAACGCTTTTTTTTTTTTTAAATAATTAGGTACTACGTAGAGTCTTGCCGTGGATTCTTGCCGTTCTTGTAGAGTTAGGTAGAGTCTGGCCGTGGATTCTTTTGCCGTTCTTGTAGAGTTAGGTAGAGTCTGGCAGTGGATTCTTTTGCCGTTCTTGTAGAGTTAGGTACAGTCTGGCAGTAGATTCTTGCCGTTCTTGTAGATTTAGGTAGCGTCTTGCCGTGGATTCTTGCCGTTCTTGTAGATTTAGGTAGAGTCTTGCCGTGGATTCTTGCCGTTCTTGTAGATTTAGGTAGAGTCTTGCCGTGGATTCTTGCCGTTCTTGTAGATTTAGGTAGAGTCTTGCCGTGGATTATTGCCGTTCTTGTAGATTTAGGTAGAGTCTTGCCGTGGATTATTGCCGTTCTTGTAGATTTAGGTAGAGTCTTGCCGTGGATTCTTGCCGTTCTTGTAGAGTTAGGTAGAGTCTTGCCGTGGATTATTGCCGTTCGGATCTCGTCATTCTCCTTTTCACTGGAGTTTGTCATCTCATTATAGGCTGTATCTAAAGGTCTCTAATGAGACTTATTGTTTTGTTTTGTTTTTCAAAAATAAACAAATGAATTGTAGCCCTGGCCAAAATTTTACATAATCATGTTCTCCAAAGTTTGAATCTTAAAACATTAAGTGAATCAGCCTATAAACTTACTTGATAACGGTGAAGTCGGTGCATTATGTTTGTCGGAAAACAGTGTATTAATTGTATATTATATTTGTTTGATCGTTCTTATAGAGCACTTTTCCAGTTCAAAAGCTGCTCAAGGCTATGCAGGATCTGGGCTTATTAGTTCAATCCAGAAGACGTTAATAAAACCCCACCAACCAACGTACAGGATCTAACTCAAGCCGCCATAGGCGCCTCGCCTGACGCCCCAGACAATTGAGCTGGGCAACCGAGGTGTGGGGAGATGGAACCTAGTGCTTGTTGGGTGTGCTGGTGTAACGTGAGTTAGAACCTGTATCAGGCCAGCGCTTTGAGCAGCTCTTGAGTATGGAATGCGCTATATAAGGACGATAACTGGCACTCGCCCAAAACGTCCCCTATATGCTCATGTGTCTGGGGACATTAATTTATTCAAATAAAAAAAACCAACTCGACCATCTACGACATAAAGCGACAGGCTTCTTAAAAGACCCGTCTAATGGTAAGCGTGCGTGCACATGCTCCCGTCCGAAGGAGACCCAATGCAGCTCTTTATAGGTCTACTTGCTAATTCTTCAGCATGAAAGAATCGGCATGAAAAAGTCCGCTTAAATTTAAAGAAATGTGAAGAAAAGCGGAAGCACGACTAATGGAAAGGATTGAACGACGAAAGAGGAAGAGGAGGGTGGGGTTACTTGCGACATGATGAGCTGGCGGAAGACGAGAGCTGGGAAGGGTGCGAAGAATGAATGAAAGAACGCAGACACTAGGGATCTTTCGAAAGCGGGTGAAAGTGAAAGTGAATGTGAATCGGGACTACTTATTGTTGTGACGTCAGCAATTTATGTGACGCTTTAACTTCCCGTGGTGAGAGGTCACGAAGTCTGCCTACCACAAGGAATAAAACTTCGTGGAAAACCTGATTTCCACGAACTAATGTTAGTGAGTACATTTTGGTTATTAAATCGTTTGTAAAATGTCCAAAAAATGATTTGAATTTGTATATGGTACATTACTCAACCATTTTAGAAGGAATAATGGGGATCTAAACTCGGTCTCAGACTTAAAACGTATTTTCAAACGAGCTACTGAAAAGCCGTCATGGCTGTCTAGAATCTATCTATTCTGTATCACCAATCAGCAGTCCAAAAACTGTTTTATGTGACAAAAATGAAACTCGAAGCTAGAATGTAAAATATCTTCAATGTTAGAGCACTAATCCATCTTTAAAGTTCAACCTAATCGTTACATTCGTGTCAAATCATGATTTGTTAGAAGAAGCCTTACGTAGGCATAATAGTGCTCTGCCTCTGGGCCTGCCCTGTGTGTGCTCAATAAAATCACAACGAAACTAGGTGCTGGAATCGAAAGCGCACAGAAACACGTTCGTTTTGTTTCGTAACGCGGCGTAAGAATCTCCCGGCGTGCCTCTCGTTGGACGAAACGAACACACAATCACTTTCACTTTTACCCGTTCCGAAAGACCCCTACTGACAATGTGACAAGTTTATGACACCGTTCACTCACACCCGTTTCAATATCGTCACTCAATCATATTTGTCTCATTATCTTAACTCAGTCAGTTCTCTCTCATTAGCATAAAACTATGAATATCTTTCATTCATCAACTTCCGTCATTTTTCGACACTTTTATTGTCCCGTCCCACTTTTTGTTAGCGCTTGCTCGCATTTGTACTAAAGCAAGATTGTTTGCTGAAAAGCTTATGAGTTTATTTTATTTTATTTTATTGTATTATTATTATTATTATTATTAATATTATTATTATTATTATTATTATTATTATTATTATTATTATTATTATTATTATTATTATTATTATTATTTTGCTGGGGTCGAGATTTTTTGCTGTTGTGTAACTTTGGAAAGCACAAAATAATGGAGAAATAAGCTGACATAACGATGAGGGATGAGGAAGGTAGGAGTGGGTGTCTATAATTTATTTTTATATAGATAAGGACGAATATGATGGTGTGTGTGCCTGTGGGAGAGTTGTATGATTTCCAAGTTAATGTTAAAGGTTCTTTCTTATGTTAATTTGTTAAGGCACGGTCTGGGAGATTAGACTTTGTAACTAGTCTAAAATCTTTAACCCTAATTTCTTAAAAAAAAATTAAGTTTGAAAGTTTCCAAGTTACATAGACTTTAGAGTTGCCAAAACGTTCTTCGCACACAAAACTGCAAACTAAAACGCCAAAAAAATAGTAAAAAAATAATCTATGTAATATTTAATAATAATACAGACATCTGGCTAATTAAACAACCAACATTTTACCAATTATTGTAATTTGGCAGTTGGCTTGCTTGTCGCAATCGGGCTGCTAGTAAGGTTATATTGCCATCGGTGCAGAAAGCGACGCTGACCCCAGCCTGAGTGTTAAAGGTTATTGAGTGCATAAACCTACAAACAGCCTATGGCTGATAGATCTGTGACACTCAGCCAGCGTCAAGGTTGGCTGTTTAGTGGAAATCTTCCTATTTCGGCGTTATTGCAAAGCACGACATGCCCTCATGTGCTTAAGTGTGTGGGTATGGGGCCTATCATTTACTCACAACATGACGTTACTTTGGTTATTGGTCGATCTGAAGGTCTGTCGGTCCCGCTGAATGCCATACTTCAAGAACCACTGTACAGATTTTGACCCTCAGTATTGTAAACATCAAAGCAGGCTTATGAATTCTGTATCCAGAGACAGCAAGGTCATTTTTGTTGTTTTTTTAATAATAATAAGAAATATAAAATTAAGAGGAAAATTACGTCTAAGAATTCATCATAACCAGGCATTGTTATTTGTGAAATGTAGGCGTTGTTATTAGGCAGGACATGACATAAGTGTAGCGTTATACGTCACTATCCTTTGTTGTAAATTTCAATATAGGCCTATAAATTATCTAGATTGAGACAGCGAGTTTTTACACTATAAGCCTATAGATGACAAGGGCGTAAACTATCTTACATCATATCCAGGAATCTTTGTTAAAAAGCGGCAATTCACAGCAGACGTAGACCATGACTGTTATTATTCATCTCTGCCCGATGCTGCAAACTTAACGTGTGTCTGCGGTCAAGATCAAAATTACGCAAAAATTTACACAATGTCTAATTGCGGCTAAGAGATGACTGTTAGCTTATATATTCATGCGCCTTTTTTGATTTGTAATATTTGAGATAATTTAATCTTAACTTCGTGTCCGACCATTCAAAAGGTCGTCCGTTAAAGGCACTGTGTGACTTACCGCCCTTATAATACATACACAGGCGCGGAAAACGTCGTGTTCTATGTGCGTATTTCAACGCAATCACAGTTTCTGCTGTATTCGCTGTGGTTGTGTCTATGCGATTTGGTTATCGGCCTGTTTGTAAGCTTACCGTTTGACGCGTAACGACTGCATAGTAGGAAACTCGCGTGGTAACGTTATTAAGGGGCGGAATGTCTTTTTAAGCTGCGTACACACTCATTGGAGGGCTTTTAGCTCAATAATGGGGCTTATAAACTCTTCTATTATCTTTGCTATGTAGTGTAACAGTTTGAAAACGTGACTTCAGAACCACTTTAACAAGAAGGCACGTGCATCCTCTTAGAGCCATGGACAGCCAGTGGTTTGCAACTAATTTGTCCATGCCTCGCACAAACTACAAAGTCGTATCTATAAATTCTGTTCTTTAAAGATCCTTTTAACATTGACAGTGAGTGTTGTCCCACTGAAAAAAAGCTTACTAAAACTTTTTTTTAATGAATAATGTTGTGTGTGTATTAATAGCAACAGCCGTTGTCTAACCAGCCAACATTCTAGAGCTAAAAATAGCAGTACCAAAGCCGGTAAGAGATAGAACAAGTACAACCAAAACAAAAATTGTTCGTAAGGGTTTTCATTTTAGGTAAAAGGTAAAGGTAGTCCCATAGCCTGTGGCCATAGAGGAGCGTGATGTTGGAGATCACACTTATCTTGGGCCAGCGTAATGAGGGTGATGCCCATCTCTCTCCCTCGCTGCTTTACCTTCCCCACCCTTAAGAGAGGAGGTACTCAGTCACAGTTGAGTCAACTGGGGGCGTTGTTATTTGTCGCTTCACGTTTTGCGGTCACCCATCCAAGTGCTAACCGCACTGGACGGTGCTTAACTTGCGACACAGTTTCATGTTAGGTTGATAAAATAGACCCTACCCTACCCTACCCTACCCTACCCTACCCTACCCTACCCCACCCTACCCCACCCTACCCTACCCTACCCTACCCTACCCTACCCTACCCTACCCTACCCTACCTACCCTACCCTACCCTACCCTACCCCACCCCACCCCACCCTACCCTACCCTACCCTACCCTACCCTACCCTACCCTACCCTACCCCTACCCTACCCCACCCCACCCTACCCTACCCTACCCTACCCTACCCTACCCTACCTACCCTACCCTACCCTACCCTACCCTACCCCACCCCACCCTACCCTACCCTACCCTACCCTACCCTACCCAACCCTACCCCACCCTACCCTACCCTACCCTACCCAACCCTACCCTAACCCATTGTTCAAGCCGCGTGGTTCACTCCAAAATAGGCTTAATCGACGTACCGTTAAAATAGGGGAAACCACTCCTTGTCAGACCTGAAATGGAAAATTCCAATGTAGCGGTTGGTTAGAGCAAAGAAAGCCCACTTTAGTTTATCGTTGTGCAATGTAATAACAAGGCGAATTTTAGGGTTAAAGCCGTTTTTGCCAAAGTGTAAACAAAGCCTTCGAAGTGGGGACTTTATACAAAAATAATAAATTAGAGGGGGGATGGGGGGAGGGGGGGGGGGGGAAAGCACACAAAAATCCTGTATTGTAGAAAACTATGTTTGATTCCAAGTCCACTCTTTTCAGGTTTGAGGATGAGAAAGAGAGACAGAGACATGCAGACAGACAGACAGACAGACAGACAAATGCATTATACGGGGTGCTCGCAGCCAGGTTTTAATAATTACTTCTTCGTTGTAGATCTGCTGTTAGGGTCCATGTTTCGCAAGCGTACAGGAAGATGGAGATGACAAGGGAGTATTCATTCATTCATTATTATAACCGCCTGAAAGAGGGCGAAATAGAAAGTAAGGGACACGACTCTAGTCCTGACAAAGTAATTATTAAAAACTGGCTGTAAGCACGCTGTAGAATGCATTTGTCTGTCTGTCTGTCTGTCTGTTTCTCTTTCTCATCCCCCTCCTCTCTTCCTCTTCTCAAAACTGAAAAGAGTGGACTGGGAATCAAAACTAGTTTTCTACAATACAGGATTTTTGTGGGCTTTTCTTGAAACATACGAGTGTATGCAGTCCAATTCTTTTTTATTTTTATTTTAGAGTCTATTAATTTTAATTGTGTTTTGTTTATCGTAATTAAAAAAAAACACGAACAATTTATAGAAATAATGCAATTTCGTGATATGCGCAGATCCTTAAAATCTCCACGTAGGATTTTCCCAAACAAAAATTCTTCATTAAAATTAGCCAGGAACATTGTTCAGCCGAGCCCTGTGTGAACGGATTTTGTTATGCCACGTGCTTGGAGCATCCTTGCACGAAGCAAGCTTGGATTAAACAGGCAATTCCCTGTAACCACACTCAACAGCGATTAAATAACATACCTAGCAGGACAGCTCTGATGCCACTTCATAGCTACACATTGACTTCCTGACGCACCGTCGGGACAATTTACATTTTCAGTGTGCATGCGTGCGTGTGTATTTGTGTGAATAGTTCCCTTTTGGTTGACAATGAGTTACAGACCAGTAAAGATAGGAAACGGGTTTATGTCACATCACGCCATCCTTAACATGGTCGCGTCACAAACCCGCCATTGTGTGCAATGTCTCAGAGGTGCCCAAGGTTACACTCATGCAGCATAACTCTAACGATGATGCTTCTCTCTCTTGAGAGAGAGAGAGAGAGAGAGAGAGAGAGAGAGAGAGAGAGAGAGAGAGAGAGAGAGGGGAGGCCTTTCCTAGTCTCATATACGCTGTGTGGTTTTCTCACACAAGCTTTATTGTTTCCCCAAAATCATAAAAAACGAAAAACAAGCTCCAGACATTCACACGCACACACAAACACACACACACACACACACACACACACACACACACACACACACACACACACACACACACACACACACACGCGCGCGCATATTTGCAATACATCACAGCTGGGTTTATTTAAGAAAGTAGGAATCGGAAAGTTTGTTGTTGTTTTTTTTTTGACGAAAAGAACGCAAACTTCTTCTAAAAATTTAAGAATCTAATGCAAAATTGGCTCTTTCCGTTTAAAAAGTTGACCTTGTTCGTCTCCTATACGGGACGAAATAGGTCGAACCTTCTTCAAAATTTATCCGGAAATTGACTGTATTTTTTCCGTCCCGGATAGAGTACTCCCTTGTACTTAAAACACTCTCATGCACTACAACTGCAATCCCATACTGTAAAAGAGCACTCCCGCGCACTTAGAAAAAAGTGGGGTCCTGGAAAAAAGTGGGTTCCAAGCAAATAAACCCATTTGTTACTCAGAAAGACAAGGTCTGCTACCCATTTGTGCGTTTATTCTAGTGCACACACACACAGAGACAGCCAAAAAGTAAGCATTCTCAAAGGTGTTAATTTTGTTGATGGTGTTTTGTCTGGATTTTATAGTAAAGAAGAAAAATGAAAGCATGGATTGATAGGCCACGATCTGAACAATCTGCAAGCAAAAAGGTTTCGGAATCTGCTGACCCAATTTTGAGATACAGTGTATAACGTGTGACCTTGACCTTTGAGAAAGTATAAATACGAATGATCTAACACATTGTATCAGACAATGGGTCCTCTCCAGGATCGCACAAACAACTACTGCCCTGGATAGATAGCCCATTTGGAAAGACAAGACCATCAGTCTACATTCCAAGGTGGGGCTGCTGCGCTCCCTTGTCATCTCCATCTTCCTTTATGCTTGCGAAACATGTATATATGTACATTCAATGTTTTAGATCACGTACATGTGGAGGTATTATACCTCTTGCCGTCCAAAATCACGTAAAAGAGTGCCAGATCACGTAATGGTTTTTCTTGGAAGAGGTCTGAAAACGTAAACAAATATATCAGCGGAGGTACGGTCATGGAGGCTATCGCAACTTGCGCAACGTATTTAGTAGGTTCCGCATTTTTTGAAGTTGTTGTCTGTTCTAAGATTCGATGATCACTAGCATGAAATGCAACGTTCAAGCGCCTATGCGCTTCCGTAGCAGACGACCGATCATGACGTATCCGCAAGGGAAGAAACTCTACTTCGAGTTCGGTCACTTCCCTTCGTTCCATTTGTGCATGGGGCCGAGTTTCGACTTTTTTCTGTTGCACTGTGGCTTTGTTTCGATTCAACAATCATGCGGCCTCCGTCAAAACCAGCAAAGAAAAGGAAAGAAGAAGAAGCTGCGCCAGGGAATCAACAACAAAGTATAAGTATGTTGAAGTTTTTGAAAGTAGTTGAAGGTGATACAACTGGATCACCGTCTGGTCAGCAGAGAAATCTGCCTGAAATCGATCCATCCATAAGTCAAAAACAGTCTGTTTTGCTTCACAACACACTAGACACTGTCACAATATCATATGTCATGATGTCAAGAAACTTGCATACAAATTAATGAAGCGAAAACAACAAAGTACTTGCGAATGGTTGTACCCTTTGAAAATCCATATTATGGAGGTATGAATGTTACATGTTGACTCAGGAGGTATGAATACTCTCACATTTTTTAGAATCTAGTGAGATAGATAGATAAATGAATGGAAGGATGGATAGATAGATGGATAGTTAGAAAGATAGATAGATAGATAGATAGATAGATAGATAGATAGATAGATAGATAGATAGATAGATAGATAGATAGATAGATAGATAGATAGATAGATAGATAGATAGATAGATAGATAGATAGATAGATAGATAGATAGATAGATAGATAGATAGATAGATAGATAGATAGATAGATAGATAGATAGATAGATAGATAGATAGATAGATAGATAGATAGATAGATAGATAGATAGATAGATAGATAGATAAGATCAAAAGAGTGTTTTGTCTAAAATCATTTAAGTATTCCATAAATAGAAAATCACTTGGAATTATGTACAAATAATTTATTCTGCCCATTTTCGACTATGCCGACATCTTATATGATAATTGTACACAAGCCCAAGCAAGCGTTTTAAAAGTCTGCATCTTGAAGGGTTACGAACAATAACTGGTTTAGTGAGGGGCACTAGCCACGAAACTCTGTATATGGAATCTGGTTTTTGTTGTTTAAAAGCTCGTCGAGAAAGACATAAACTAATAATGTACCACAAAATGGTAAATAATTATGTACCTCAATACTTGCATAATCTTCTTCCACCTCTTGTTTCTCACCTCAATCCGTACCACCGACGTAGACTGCTTGAAAGGAATATCCCTCGTCATAAAACTGAAATTTTCCACACCTCCTTCTTTCCATCAACCACTGTGCTATGGAATTCTCTACCAGACAGCATACAGCAAACCACATCAATAGGAGCATTTAAAAGTTATCTTCACAAAGACTACCTTTGCAATCCTCCGCATTTTTACATTGGAAATAGGCAAGAACAACAAACGATTACACGTTTACAGATACACTTAAATAAGAACACATATATGTATAATTATGCATGCATTGTAAGGAATGGGGGATAGGGTTGCCTATCAATTTTATATTTATATTTATATTTAACATATATATAGCATTATACAAATCAATTGGTTTGTAAGCAAGCAAGCTTAGAGGACATTATACACATTAACTAGCACATACTTATGCATTATTTTTTCCAAAATTAATTAAACGAAACAGTAGCAACGAACGTAAGTGAGCTTGTAGGGGAGACAGAGAGAGAGAGAGAGAGAGAGAGAGAGAGAGAGAGAGAGAGAGAGAGAGAGGGTAGAGGGGGATGGATAAACTAAATTTAAACTTTTCTTGCGCCTGTTGGCGTACTATCTAAAAGTCAAGCACGTCGTTTTTCTTGACCATATTGACTGGCACGTCTGAGCATGGCTGACCTTTGACATTGTCATCTTCCGGCCGTGAAAAAAATGGCAGATTTGTTGTGCACATGGACAAAATTTTTGTGTGTTAAGAAACTTGGCACTTTTGAAAATGCTTATTTTCAGCTATGCGTGTGCCTCTGCAAATACATTTGAATGGCTTGCCATCTTGTTTTATTTAAAGTCTTTTCATTGATAAAATGATTTTAGACTTTCACTAGCATAATTTTATTACGTGTGTTGCAGCAAGTGTGCATTTTCGAAAAAATCATTGTTTTACTGGTGTAACTTCTTTAATCTGCGCCATTTATTTCATTACCGTTTGTGGTGTTTATCTTCCTTGTTTATTCGAAGATTTCACAGACGGGAGTTGATAAGACAAAACAACATTGCTATAACGAACTAACGAAAAACTTGAACCAAATCGACCTAACTGACTGACCAACTGACTTGCTTTCTATCGTTGAAGTTGACGTTAACAAGTCAGTTAGTCAGTCAGTTAGATCGGTTTGGTTCAAGTTTTTCGTTAGTTCGTTATAGCAGTGTTTTGTTTTCTTATATAAGTAATAAGACGAAAACAAAATCACTTTTGAACCAAATTTCTGTATGGCTTACCAGACTGTCAAGCGGCTGACAAGTGTTAAACTGCCCAAGGTCTCCACGATCCAAAGCAAGTCTGGCATATGCCTTACAGAAGAACAAGAAGTCTTGGACAGATGGACAGAGTACTGCTCTGACCTTTTCAAACACACACCAAACGGAGTCCCATCAGTTCTAGCATGTCCAGAGAACAGAGAAGAAGAAAAAATCCTCCCAATTCTCCGAGAAGAAGTTGAGGCAGCCGTGCAATCGCTGAAGAAGGGGAAGTCAGCGGGAGTGGACAACATACCAACAAAACTGCTTCAAGCAGGAGGAGAAGCGATTATTGACGCACTCACCATTATCTGTAACAAAATCTGACAGAATGGGGAGTGGCCTACACCATGGACCCAGTCGCTTGTCATCACTCTTCACAAAAAAGGTAACCTTCAGGAATGTGAAAATTACCGCACCATCAGCCTCATCAGCCATCCCAGCAAGGTCCTCCTGAAAATAATACTCAACAGGTTGAAACCCCAAGCTGAACAAATCATAGCTAAAGAGCAAGCAGGATTCAGGGCAGGGCGAAGTACCACTGAACAGATTTTCAAGCTCAGAATAATCTGCGAGAAATGCCTCCAGCACCAATAACATCTATATCATGTGTTCATAGATTTCAAAAAGGCGTTTGACCGAGTCTGGCATGCAGCTCTGTGGGCAACCATGAGAGTGTACAACATCAGCCCTAAAATTATTGAAGTCATCAAAAGCCTGTATGACAAGGCTACCAGTGCAGTCCTCCACAACAGCGCCATCGGAAACTGGTTCAGAACAACAATCGGTGTGCGTCAGGGATGCCTACTCTCTCCAACACTCTTCAACATCTTCCTAGAGTGCATCATGTCAGATGCCCTTGCAGATCACGAAGGCACAGTCAGAATAGGGGAAAGAGCAATCTCCAACCTTCGTTTTGCGGATGACATTGATGGATTGGCTGGAGAGAAACAGGAACTTGAACAGCTGGTACAGAGGCTTGACACCACCTCCAGTGCCTATGGAATGGAAATAAGTGCAGAGAAGACCAAAATGATGACCAACAACACCAATGGCATCAACACGGACATCAAAGTCCAAGGCCAATCCCTCAACACAGTGCATAGCTTCAAATATTTAGGAGCCATTGTATCTGACAATGGGTCCCGACAGGAAGTCCTCTCCAGGATCGCACAAACAACTGCTGCCCTGGCGAGGTGGAAGCCAATTTGGAAAGCCAGGACCATCAGTCTACATTCCAAGGTAAGGCTGCTGCGCTCCCTTGTCATCTCCATCTTCCTATATGCTTGCGAAACATGTACCCTCACAGCAGATCTTCAACGAAAAATACAAAGCATGGAGATGAGGTGCTACAGAAGACTTCTGGGCATTTCCTATACCCAGCACATCACCAACGACGAAGTCCGACAGACCATCACACAAGCCATTGGACAACACGATGACCTGCTCACAGGGGTGAAAAAACGGAAACTCCGATCGTAAGGCCACGTCACCAGATCATCAGGTCTTGCAAAGACCATCCTGCAAGCCACAGTGCAAGGAGGTAGAAGAAGAGGGAGACCGAAAAAGAGGTGGGAGGACAACATTCGAGAATGGACTGGTTTGACACTGAGTGGAACAATCAGGGTTGCTGAGGACAGGGAAAGATGGAGTACGCTGGTTAAACGATCATCTGTGGTGCCCCTACGACCTCCGAGTTACGGGATAGGATAGGATAGGATAGGATAGGATAGGATAGGATTCTGTATGTTACAAGTAACAAACTTAGGTTGGGGTAGCAGATTTTATTAACACGAAAGTTGACAAACAAAATAAAATAAATAAATAAATAACTCCAAAACAATTTGTCCTTGCCGATGATAATGTACACTGGCCAGGAGTGGAGAAAGATGAAATTGTCATTACACTCGACGACGATGATGATAATGATGACGATGATGATGATGATGATGCTCATGATGATGAGAATGATGATGATGATTTTTATAAATGTTTTGCCCTATCATGTAATATTATTTTCAGGTTGATGATGATGATGATGATGATAATGATGATGATGATGATGATGACGACGACGGCGATGATGATAATGGTTGAATCTATTATATCACTGATGTACCATATGTTCACATGTTAATATAATAATACTTCTAAACAGCAGTTCTCCACACAATACGATCGCAGATTCAGTTTCCTCAATTTTTTGTCGTAACGCAAAGTAGTTTTCACCACAGGGATGTTTTTCCTTTACAACAGGACGTTAATGTTACGATACATAGATTCTGTTCTTTACTCATAGTAGATTCCGTAGCATTGGGCAACGGCAAAGATGGACTTGTTATTGTAGGTGACGGAGGTGTAGCTGTCTAAGGTTTGATCCCACACACAACGGCTGGCCACCTGCAGGCTCTGGTGCGTCTGTTGACCAAGGGTGACCTGTAAGTGGACACACCAAAGTTTGTTTTTTATTTATATATTTTTTAAAATTTATTAAGTTTTCCAGCTCAAGAGCTGTCAAAGCGCTGGCGAAGCCGATACAGATATAAGATCTAGCTCGAACCGCCCTAGGCGCGCATTTTAGCCTTTGGGTGCATCGTCTCACGCCCAGACAACTTAGCACAATCCTGGCGACGTGAGCGTCCGATATTGATCTTAGTGTTTCATCTGGTCATCATATTGTTGAACAGAAAATAATTTATAACCACTAATAGTATAATCAAAGCCATTATTACAACAGACGCGGTGCCTCACTGTTGAAAACGTCGGCAAAACAATTGAAGTATTTAATGAAAATTATCATCATCATCGTCATCATCACCATCATCATCATCATCATCATCATCATCATCATCATCATCATCATCATCATCATCATCAAAATCAGTACAACTTATGTTAATCTGATGAATAAAAATTGATGCAACATCAAAATCATATTATTATTATTATTATTATTATTATTATTATTATTATTATTATTATTATTATTATTATTATTATTATTGTTGTTGTTGTTATTATTATTATTATTATTATTATTATTATTATTATTATTATTATTATTATTATTATTATTATTTTACAGGCAGAGAGAAGAAACAACCTTGACGGTACCTGAGAGACAATCTTGTAACGTTGCCACCTGAAGTCCTTGACTCGCTTCTGGATCTCCGTGGCCAGTTCCTTGGCCAAGAGCTGACAGGTGGCGGATTCGTAGGTCATCTTCCCCAGCCGTTCCTCCAGCACGTCCTGCATCACCTTCTCCACTCGCCGCGCCTGGAACTTCTCCTGGTCCTACAGACAGACAGACAGACAGAGATAGGGGGGGGGGGGAAAGAGAGAGAAAGAGGGGGGAGGGGGTGGGTGGGTGAGTGGGAGGGAATGGAGACGTATGTCATTCGTACAGTCATCTATATATAAGCACATTAAACTAACAATGTCATTCGTACAGTCATCTATATATAAGCACATTAAACTAACAATGTCATTCGTACAGTCGTCTATATATAAGCACATTAAACTAACAATGTCATTCGTACAGTCGTCTATATATAAGCACATTAAACTAACAATGTCATTCGCACGGTCTCTTTTATAAAAAAAAAATCAGTAATACAATTTCAATCGTACACTCATATAAAATATCACTAACTAGCAATCTTGTTTGTACACTCATCAAAGATCAGTAGCTAAAAATTTCATTCGTACACTCATTTTTAAAACTCAGTAACTAACAATCTCATTTGTACACTCAAAAAAAAAACTAAAGAAAGAAAGAAAAAAAACATTGTATCTATCAATCTCATTCATACAATCATGATGAGTAACTAACAATTTCATTCGCACATTCCTCAAATATCAGTAACTAACAATCTCATTTGTACAATCATTGAAAAAACAATTAGTAACTAACAATTTCATTCGCACATTCATCAAATATCAGTAACTAACAATCTAGTTTGCACAGGTATTTAAAATGAAAATAAACACACAGTAATTGACAATCTCATTCGCACACTCACAAAACGGGAATGAATGAGATTGGTGCAATTACCTAGACTGCCCGACAAGAAATGTACAAGTGAACCTAGGCCTACCTCTGGTTGTAGCTTGTAGGAGTTCTCCAGCTTGACGTGAGCGTGTCTGTTGCTCTCAAGGGCGTCGGAGCCGCCTCCACCCTCCTTGACGATGGACCTGAGTCGTGTCCCGTGGGCTGTGGCCATCACACCACCCATTCTGACGATGGTGCGACGACGTCCTACGTTGGCCGCATTCGGTTTCAGCAGATCCGCCATGTTTGAAAGTGGATAAAGAAAATTTTTACGCCACTTCCTTTCGAAGATGATTCGGTGATTCAGACACACTGAGGTGAATATCACTATTCCAAAAGGATGACACCTAGGCCTAATCCAAATCAGCCAAAAACAAGTTAAAATCCATCAATGGAAATGAAACTACACTACACAAAAACTTCTTTCTCTACCGTTTGAACAATCTGAACACTGTTTCAGTGCCACTTCCGGTGAGTTTTACGTCACATCCGTCGAAGTACACAGTAACGAAAGTCGCTGTCATGCACACACACATTTATCATTGGCACCAATGTGTTTGTGATTACACCTGAAAAGAGCGTTAGTATGCAGACTACAGTACTTCGGCGAATGGAATAAGGCTACAGTGCTCAAACCGACATCATTTATTTTCTTTATTGCGTCTTTGTGACGTCATTCACTCCATGACCAGCGAAGCGTGATGCTGATAATCCAAGTTGCTGTGACTGTGTGTGTAAAGTATTCTGTCCTGCACACAAACACAAACATAGATGATAGGCTACGAGTAAAAAAAACATTTTATTCAATTCAATCAGTTTATCTAACCTCTGTTCACAATTTAAGTGACTTTGGACAACAACTATACAAATATGTTGAACTTATAAAATTACTATTAAATAATAAAACCTCCAGTATTTGATTGATTTAAAGTGAAAACAATCGAGGATTATTTTCACGAAAAGCTTTGAAGAAGAAGAAGATGAGGAGGATGAGGAGGACCACCTCCGTCACGAACAATAACCTCGACAAACAAGAAGAAGAATAGCACGAACCGCTAACCGATATAGTTTTCCTATTTCTGTTCTTAAATCAACTGGCAAAGGAAACTTCACACCTAAACTGC
The DNA here is from genome assembly GCA_036898135.1 of Oncomelania hupensis. Lineage (NCBI taxonomy): Eukaryota > Metazoa > Mollusca > Gastropoda > Littorinimorpha > Pomatiopsidae > Oncomelania > Oncomelania hupensis. The sequence goes on from CM072515.1 coordinate 5,682,785, forward strand.
TTGAAGGCAACACGCATTAACTCTTTCGCTGCAAAAAGATAATTGCACCGAGTTACAACCATAGGCCCAGCAAATCTCGTTCATAATTGTGAAAAATTACAACAACAAAAAATGTGTAGCGTGAACAACATACAACGGGTTACACTTATACATTTATGAAAGGTAGACCTCATTTAATTTTCTACACAAATATGCTATTTGAAAAAAAAAATTTTTTAACCTTTTTAAAAAACAAACAACTATTTTTAAATGTTTATTTATTTATTTTTAGTTCAAATAAGAGATAGAGAGAGTGAGGGAAGCAATCACGTCATATTTTCTATACTATTTTTATGTATGGGTGCGCGGTATTGCGTCACTTACGTCTACGTCCCTATTTGGCGCATAGATCCGCTTTGCAGGAATGTGAGTAGAGGTTGAATGGTGGTGGCGCCACCAGCCAATGAAAAAGGTTATCATACCAAACTTACACATCTTAAACGGCTGATTTTGTGGGCTTTCCAGTCGTGTGTGTTAGTTTTGCTGACGGCGTAACTAATACCGAGAAGAAAAAAAAAACCCACAAACCACCGTCATAATGACGATGACGAAATATGACGCCATTGGCAGTTTCCGTCACACTGTTGTATGACGACGTATCTCGTCATCAGCAGTCAAGGGGTTGAAATAACTCATCACACAAACAGCGTCCCTAAGTACGTCTCACTCAGGTAGCAACGGCTTAACAAATTTCCAGATGGGAAACTCTAGAAGGGTAGTTGTTGATGACTATCTTCCCTGTTGGAGGGGGTCGGCCACTGGTACCGAGATACCACTTTGTCAGTATAAAGATAAGATCATCATGCTTCGTGGATTAGTATGACTCCTCCATTTTTTTTCCTGCCAAACTCAAACCTCCATCTAGATAGGCCGGATATTGTAATACTATTTCAGTCGACTGCGGGATGAGAGTATAAAGGGGAGACCTAGTTGGTGCACGCGCGCATATCATGGCACGGATGTTAAAAATCCTGCACGACGCTCATGTCTTTGACGGCTACACAAGTACATCCAGCATGCACTAGGTCCCTTCTCCCACGTCTACGGTTGCGGCCTGGCTTGCGCGCCGTTTCAGTTGCCTAAAGCTGCGTGTGGGCGCATCGGGCGGTTTGAGTTAGATCCTGAATCGGCCTGCGCCTTGAGCAGCTGTTGAGCGGGAGAAGCGCTATACAAGAGCGGCCCAGTACATTTAAATAAAAACAAACTTGCAAGGTTTTAAAACGAACCCAAGTTCTGGTGTTTTGCCTTTCTGGAGCGTCCCCGTGTTTTGAAGTTGTATTGCATTTCTATCTTATCAGCCTTCAGTTAGGACTCTGTTAGACGTATGCAGCAGCAGTGTCCGACACGGTGTGGGTATTACGGGCGTCACACACACTCAGCCAATAAGGCGGAACTTAGCAATCGTGCTCCAGGAGGTCTGGTCGTGGTAATTTACTCTGCACTCCACTAAGCTTACGTAAACATAGGATTTGCTTCGTAGATCTGCACACCCTGCGCAGTTGAGGTTAGACCAGGCTTTCTCCCTCCCACACTCAGTAACTGAGCCTAGAGGAGGATTACGTTGGTTTCTCCGCTACTACAAACGTAGTCTCAACCACGCTGTATGATATCGTGGGCGTTAAATGCGTCATGACAATATTATATTAATTGGCGCCTCTATACTGTTCTTACCCGGCTCCAGATATCTAGATTGTTTGTATGTAGATCTAATAACACTACATAGCTTACGTAACCTATCCACCATCCCTGCGGCAGGTTACAAACAGATTGAATCAATCAATCTTTAATTTAACGTCTCTTCACACATTTAGGTGATATTAGACATTGAAAATGTAACTATTAAAACACTTTAACTATTTCAAAACATAATTTCAAAACAGTCTATAACAGTCTACCAACAGGAGATTTAGCAATAACTTTCACAACGTCTGGAACATTTGGATAACACATTTTGGTGATAGTAGACATTGAAAATGCAACTTTTAAAACACGTTAACTATTTCAAAACATAATTTAAAAACAAGCAGTCTATAAGAGTCTACCAACAGGAGATTTAGCAATAACTTTCACCATGTCTGTAACATTTGGATGATATAGAACCATGTCTACAGAATGTCCATATTTAGTTATACTAAGTCCATTTACTTTGAATATGTCTGTTAAAACTGAGCATTCAAAGAAAAGGTGATGTACTGATAGACTTGTATTACATATACACTGAACATCAGCTGAGTATTTAGTGTTCCATGCGTTCATTCTTAATTTATATATTAATTTAGAAAGTGGTCTTGAACAATTCAGTATAGATATATTTTTAATGTTATTATCATGATAAACTGCCTTTTCTAGTAAGGAAAACATTTCATGATTACACATATTCAAATTTGTTATAATTATAGAATCTGACGACCTTTGTGCTCCCACCTTAGCTAATCTGTCACATACCTCATTCCAATGAATTCCGCAATGTGATGGTATCCAACAGAAATCAATATTTATTCCTCTAGAAATCACACAATGTATCATATGTTTAATTTCATAGATAATCTCCCTTCTATCTTTACAGTTCCACTGTTTTAATGCATACAGAACCGCTTTTGAATCAACACATACTAATATACCAAATAATTCTAAAGGTGACGACATAATGAACTTTAAAGCCATTAAAATAGCATAAAGCTCAGCTGTAAATATAGAAAATCCCCTTCCTAAATAATATGACCTTCTGATATTTATTTCAGGAATAATATATGCTGATCCACTATCCAAAGAATCTAGAACTGATCCATCAGTAAAAATCTGCATATGGTTTTTGTAATTACTTTCAATATGCTTTTTTACCTCAGTAACTAATAAATTAGGATTATCCTCTTTCTTAGTTTGGCTATAGTCAATATCAATATGTGCACATAAATGCTCCCATGGTGGAATCAATGGTGTTAATGGAAGAACTGAAACTGATGTGATACCAATGTCACACTTATCAAAAAGGTCTTTTGTATAGTTTCTAATTGGCTGCAAGTACTTCATATTTTTTGTTCTTTTGGGATAATCTTGTTGAGCGTCGATATATATTTCATCATACACCGAATTTGGAACAGATAAACATCTTAACACATATTTGGAAGTAGCCAGTTGACGTTGTTGATTTAGTGATAATATTCCAGCTTCTTGGTATATTCGTAGAGTGTTAGCATGAACTGGAACTCCTAATGCAATTTTAATAGCCCTACTGTCAATACTTTGTAATTTATTTAATAATGAATTATTTGCTGAAAAATATGCTTCCTGACCATAAATAAGCTTTGATCGAACTAATGATATAGCTAAATGTAATAGGGATTTAGTGTTTTGACCCCATATTTGCATATTAATAATTTTCAATAAATTCAAGGTTTTTCTTGCTTTCGTTATTAAATGCTCAATATGTAACTTCCAGTTCAACTTGGGTGTTAGGTAAACTCCGAGAAATTTTACCTGCTGCTTGTAAGCAAGAACTTCACAATTTAATTTCAAAACAAGGTAATAATTTAGGATTATTTCCATTATTGAAAAGCATCAAATACGTTTTATCAGTAGACAGCTCCAGACCATTATTTTTCAAAAATTTAGAAAGATTATTTAGTTCTTCTTGGAAAAGTTTCTGTACATACATTACTACTCTCTTTTTAGTATGCTTTCTGAGAGACGTATTAATCCACATAGCAATGTCATCCGCATACTGAACTACATTTGCTGATTTAGAAATAAATGTGGGAAGATCATGAATGAGGATTGAAAACAATAAAGGGGCAAGAATAGACCCCTGAGGTATTCCCATATCGATGTTATAAAAAGATGAATAAGCATTCCCTACTCTTGTGCATATAGATCTGCCACTTAGATAATTGTGTATGTAGTGATACATATGACCACTTATTCCAATATGTTTTAATTTATAAAGCAGTCTAGCATGCCAAACACTGTCATACGCCTTTTTGATATCAAAGAAAGCAGCAAGAATACTTTTTCTATGAGCAAATTGTTTCTTAACATGACTGGTTAATTTAACAAGATGATCAGTTGTACACCGACCCTTTCTAAACCCGGCTTGATTTGTAGGGATTATTTTATTTTTTTCACAAAATTGACTTAACCTGTTTAAAATTATTTTTTCTAATAATTTTCCAACTTGAGACGTCAATGCAATTGGTCTATAACTATTTACTGACGCACGAGACTTACCTTGCTTATGTACTGGAATAACTACAGACTTCTTCCAGATAGTAGGGAGAATTCCACTTTGCCAACATCTTTGGCATAATGAATGTAGCAATTTTTTCCATGTAGCTGGCAAGTGATTCAGTAATTGATAAGAGATACCATCTAGACCAACAGCAGTTTTGTTTGATGAAAAAGATTGTAAAGTTTCTAAAAACTCTTCATAATTAATAGGAGCATTTAAATAATGCAAATTATCGGGTATAGGATCTTCATATTCTGCTTTGATTTCTTCTTCTTTTCTAAACATTTGTATATGTAAATCAAGACTATTGGACAATGAATTTACTGAGAAATGTTTTGCAAATGCTTCTGCTTTATCCTCAGATGAGGGGAAAATATTGTCTTGCAATTTAATAGGATAAGACTGTAGATTAAATCCATTTTTCATCTCTTTAACTTTTCTCCAAACCTTATACATATCTTTTGACTCGGTTATTTCTGACATGCAGAATTCTGACCAATAATGTTTCTTAGCACTGGCAATAATTCTGTTGCAATATATTTTAGCATGTTTCATGATTGTAAAATTGTCAAATGTTTTATTCCTAATCCAATTTTTATATGTGACCTTTTTATTGTTAACAGCTTTTTCACATTCATTGTTCCACCACACATTTCCGGAATGAGATATTCGCTTCTTTTGTTTGCATCTTGGAATACTTTTTTCTGCTGCCTTCAATACAGAATCTCTAAATTTTGAGTAAAAAATTTCTATATCCTCATCATGAACGTTATTAATATCATTATTTTCTAGGCATGTTTTAAAGAAGTCCCAATTTGCATATTTATATTTGAATTTAGGTATCTTATCTTCTTTTTGTCTTTGTTCTGTTTCTTGTTCATTCAAAGTGATAATAATTGGAAGATGATCACTCCCTAAACAATCGTCAAGAGGGCACCAAACAGAATTTAAGGCAATATCTGGAGTGGCAAGGGAAAGATCAATAGATGTAGACCTGTGGTAAGGAACGTCAGGAATTCTAGTAAATTGACCGTCATTTAATAAACACAATTTAGAATCTAATAAATTATCAACAAAACGATTACTTGTTGTGATTTGACATCCCGGTTCCCACCAAGGAGAATGAGCATTGAAGTCCCCCAAAATAATCCACTTCTCATCTGACTTACCTATAGTTTTTACCCAGTCAGAGTTGTCTTCCTTTGGACCATCTGGCATATAAACGGATATTATATTAAAAATGGTGTGCTTATTTATTTTGATCATTGCAACACTTCCAAAAGTATTTTTTATTGTTTTTGGTATTGGTGATGGAATTGAACAATATTCTAAATCACATCTTATGTACAGGGCTGTTTGAACCTTTTGTGTGTCGTTACTAGTTTGGAATAAGGGAGGAAAGTAATAATTTTTTAGTTTTGGTAATTTGTTATTATTGAGATTTAGTGACTGTAACGCTAATACAGCATAATTTTCCTGTGATATATGTTGTTGAAAAGACAGTAAATTTGTGCCTAGAGATCGACTATTCCACTGAAATAATTTTACATTTTGTTCATTCATTTTACAGTTTAAATTGTATATTTATACATTTATATATATTTGTATATATAAGTAGTTAGTATTCTGGTAACCCAATGTCCCTAATACCATTTGACGGGGAAAACTGGCCGGGCTGCTGGATGCCACCTGCCTCTGACATCATAGTAGCCGAGGCAGTCACTTGTCTGGTAACGCCGGGCAAATCTCTTGGGGCTAGGTTTTCTCCACAGCATGCTATGGATAAAACGTCCAATGTTACCAGCCAAAATGCTTGACCCTTTTCTGTTTGGATGAAGGTGGTCCCTCATGGTATAACCAGGCATGTTGTCATGGGACACAAAGGTGATGTTGGGTTCATCCATAAGCGAAGAGAAAGTTAGTGCGTTAAAAACATCTCTCTTCGCACGCAGTTCCTTATCTTTCACTGCCGCTATTTTGCTGACAACGATCTGCACTCCAGGATTCCGAGAAGCCATGGTCTTGATCACTTCGACAAAATCTCTGCTTACAGATTTTGGGTCCTTGTTCTTAATGTCGTTTACTCCAACATGCACAACAACTGCTTTCACATTTTTTCTCTGCGTTGTTTGTTCATCAATCTGTTCAAAAGAACAAAGGATGTCACCAACGGTTGATGCTTGGCATTTCACAGCTTCAAAACCATAGGACTGACCCAGTCTAGAAGCTTGAACTCCATTTAGAACTGAATCATGCAGAATAACAACAGTGTCCTCAAACTCTTGTTTACTTCCGCCTTTGTTTCTTCCGCATTCCTGTTTTGTCTGTGTATTGACGTCATTGTTCAGTTTGACGTCATGTTTGTTCTTTCCATGTTCTTTCTGCTGTTGCGTGTATTTTTTGCCGTCTTTAGTTGTTGTGCTGTTTTTCTTCTGCTGCGCAGTGTTCAGTGACCGATCAGAATCTGGTGCGGGTATAGATCTGACTGCCGCAGCATAGGAAGTGGTAGACAACCTAGTTGACGGTCGCGTCGTCTGCTCGCTTTCTATATTTATTCGGTCCGCAAGTCCGATTCGCTCTTCACGCAGTTGTTTTATCATATCGGCCTGCTCTAAAATCATTAAACGCAGCGCGTTGATTTCTTCTCGGAGACTCCGTACGCAAAATTTAAGGTCACTCACGATCGCTGCTTGATTATCTTTCTCTGGATCAGTGCTGACCTCAACATCCGCGGTCGTCTTCACCGAAATCGGTTCTTCACTTCTGGCATCTTCTTCTCCCTCTGTCTCCTCATCCACAATTTCCACATTCCTCTTTCTTCTTGTTGTTCGTCGTCTCGTCATTTTGTCTGTGCTATTTTAGGGTGTCGAGTACACCAGAAACAACTTTCCACTACTGCAGAGAATCATCCGTTGTTTCCATGTTGAAAACCGGAAAACAGATTGAAGGTTTTCTTAAAGTATCACGTACGCGCTTTCCTCATCTCGAACTGAGAAAAGACGGAGAGAGAAAAATAACGGGACGCCAACTTTTGGCAATAAGTGCAAAGTCAAACACCACGGACACTGAACAACCTAAGTTGTATACTGTGTTTAGTTGAGTGGAGCCTGTCACCTACCTTCCTCCGTGGGGGTGCCGGGGGTTTCAGTGTAAATAGTATCCCCACTTTCTGGAAATTTAGTGCTTTAAATTCCCATTGTCGCTGTCTTTCTCCTTTGTTCTTTCTCATTCCTACTCTGTTCTATCAATCTGTTCTATACTATCTTCTTCTTCGCGAGACCAGTCATCTACCTTTTTCCTTGAAAACTCTTCCGGAACAAAACTCCTCATTTGTGTGTGAGGTCTGTTGGATTAGCTTGGGAATATTGGACGCTTTCTGCCAGGTGGTCACTGGGGCTTGTTATTATTTGGCAATGTAAGCATTATATTTTATATGTAAGCCTATGTGTTTTGTTAATATGTTATAATGATGTTTATATTCTTTTTTTTGTTTTTGTTTTTGTAAACGGGGGTTCGATAAATTAGAGTATAGCCTCAGGGTCCCCTGCGTGGGATGTCTTTATTGTAAAGTGACCGACTGGTGGAGTGCCTTCAGTGTTACCACTAGGATTTTTATGCGGATCGGGGGCGAGTCCTCTTTCAGCGAAGTTGTGGTCTTGATTTTGTGGTCCTGATTCGGCTCTTTGCAGTCCGCTGGACCCTGTAAGCAATGACTAACTAACTAACCACGAGCTTAAGCTTTCGCACAGACCAAGATAGCGTTAGAGCCAAAAGCTGCTACCGAGAGAATGTTGACCGATTTTCCTACTAGCAATGGTGGGGTGAGGAGTTGTTAATTTATTCATAATTATAATGAAAACCCTTTAGAGATTGAAGAGCATCAGACCTGACTCACACCTCTCGGAATTTATCAGAATGCACAGGGCCTTGCACCAATTAAAAAAAATCTATCACTACAGAGTGCCTGGCACAAAAAACAATCCTCTCAAGCTGTCCTTTTGAAGGGGTTTCAAACCTGCTCGGACGATCCCGTGTGTTTGGCCATCTTCAAAATCTCCGGTTTGCGGAGTTAAGACACTCCAAGGTCGATAACTACGGCGTGATCCACGAAGGTTTATCTCCCCTGGCACGTCTGATAGGTTGGCCGAGATAGCGTGGAGTGCTCTTCACATCGTCACTGGAGACCAAACCTCTGTGTGCACACATGTCTAATACTGACGGTCACACCTTATTACAGTTAAACCATAACACAACGGGGTACGCCTAGGGTAGCAGTAGTAACCCGATTGTCTGAACTGCCGGAAAAATGGGTTCGCCTTTCGGATGAGATAGCCTACTTCCTTCGGATGAGAGTATAAACCGAGGATTAGTCTATTCCACCGCACGGACTTTAAAGACCTTGAAACTCATGTCCTAGACGGGCGAGTGCCAGCTGCCTGAACACACCCAGCAAGCACTAGGGCCATTCTCCCCCATCCCCTGGTCTTCCAGGATCGTGCTCAGTGGTCTGGGGAGTGAAACGACGAGCCTAAGGCAGCAAGTGGGCGTCTCGGGCGTCTCGGGCGCCTCGGGCGGCTAGAGTTAGATCCAGTATCGGCCTGATCCTTGAGCAGCTCTTGAGCTGTAAGGAAAGTCGCTGTAGGTTATAGGAACGATAAAGTCAATAAACCAAATATATAACTGTAAGAACAATTCATTTCATTTCATTTTTCGCTACATGACAACAGCACAATACACGCCATTTTTATTACGACACGCTCCATTTAAACGAGTATACAACACACGTTTTCCTACCGCGAACTGTTCCACATTCCAAGCCCTAGAATGGGAAGTCTTTGATCCTCGTGAACTATTCATGAAAATAAATATTGCGGTGATTGGTGGTAAGAAAGGGTAAGCTATTCCTTTCATAAAATATCAATACCTGTCTATGGAATATTACCCTGTAGGCCCATACGCACCTCACCCCCTGCAGCGCGACCATCGTACAGTGTATCCGATTAAAGTGTATCTGAAGGGCGGGGGTGTGGGAGACGTAGGAGAGGCTTTAAATAACGTCATAAGAGGTGGCTATTTGCTTATAATATTCATACTTTTTGCGTGTGTGTCCAATGTTGCGAAAATCCAATCTAAACCGTGTCCGACCATTCAAAAGCTCGTCTAGTGCTATAGTCAGTGGGTGGCATAATTCTCTCCCTTAGAATACCTTACCTGGACTGGCACACAAAAAAAATGGAGTTACCGGTGCATAACCCAACGATACCAGCGTGTGTTGGAGTGCTTTGCAGTGGCTGTTTTTATGCGACTGCTTCTGTACCTGTTGTATCGGAAGACGCGTAATTACTGTAGCGTACATGTATAGTAGGACACTCGCAAGGTGACGTCATAAAGGGGCAGATCGTCGTTTTACGTTGCGTACACGCTTTTTGGACAGGGGTCCGCTCAATAATGTGCATTAATAAACTCTCTTATCAACTAAGGTTAATTTTATTTTTTTTTAAATATAAAACCACTTCAGATTTACTTTGATTTCGAGTTCTGACCTAAATTCTAGATGACAAACAATAGGGACTAAATCAGTAAAATCACACGCACTGTAAATGGAGTAGATTGTCAACTGCAGAAGACTTTCAACGACAGAAGACTGTCAACTGCAGAAGACTTTCAACGACAGAAGACTGTCAACTGCAGAAGACTTTCAACGGCAGAAGACTGTCAACGGCAGAAGACTGTCAACTGCAGAAGACTTTCAACGGCAGAAGACTGTCAACTGCAGAAGACTGTCAACTGCAGACGAAATGCTGCACGTATTTCAATACTAAAGAAACTGTGAACATTGATGCGCACCTCACCTACGTCGAAGACATTGTGTGACTTTAGAGCCACGAGTCTTTTCAAAATGAGTTCCCAAACCAATAAGGGAGACATGTAACAGTTTCAAACAATTTTCATTAAATTTCCCAGGATTGTGCTCGGCTATCTGAGTCGTCAGGCGAGGTTCCTATTTTATGACGGCCTACTAGCGCCAAAAGCGAGAGTTACCATTATCACGAGATAATTGGAACTAACACGTGTTCTGTGTAATTTACAGAGATACCGGTAATCCACAGTGTTGATTAATTATTATCAATATTTCCCACGCCTTCCTAGCGCCAAAACCTGTTAATTATCACGACATATTTACAAACATCATAGGAAAATTACAATTATCAAGGGATAATTATAATTATCATTGAAAAATTACAAATATTTTACGTGATCATGTTAAATTTTCACTTTTGGCTCTAGCAATCCGTCTAAAAATGGGCCAAAAAATATTCACTTGATAATTACAATTTGTACGTGTTAATTGTAAATATGTCATTGATATTTGTAATTATCACATGATATTTGTAATTATCAGGTTTTGGCGCTAGTAGGCCGTCATAATGTTAGTTACACCGAACACGTGTTAATGACTATTATCACTGATACCTGTAAATGCACGTTTTGGTGCTAGTAAGCCGCCTTAGTCCGATTTAAACATGGTTAGGCAAAAATTGTAATTATGAAGTGAAAATTGCTTTACCTTCCCCACCCTTAAGAGAGTAGGTACTCAGTCACAGTTGAGTCAATTGGGGCGTTGTTATTTGTCGCTTCACGTTTTGCGGTCACCCATCCAGTGCTAACCGCACTTGCGACACAGTAGCGAGTGCTCCAACCACTGCGCTATCCGACAGCCAGTTCGAGGCAGTAAATAGGTATGACGGCCTACTAGCGCCAAAATCTATAATTATAATAGCCACTCTAATCAACATCCACTGTTCCATCTCGGAAAAGACCCCCGTTGGGGTGCCGGGGGTTTCAGTATAAATAGTATCCCCACTTTCTGGAAATTTAGTGCTTTAAATTCCCACTGTCACTGTCTTTCTCATTTGTTCTTTCTCATTCCTGCTCTGTTCTATCAATCTGCTATACTATCTTCTTCTTCTTCGGTAGACCAGTCACCTACATTTTTTCTTGAAAACTCTTCCGGGACAAAACTCCTTGTTTGTGTGTGAGGTCTGTTGGATCAGCTTGGGAATATTGGACGCTTTCTGCCAGGTGGTCACTAGGGCTTCCTATGATGTTATTATTTGGCAATGTAGGCATTTTCTATGTATGTGTTTTGTTGATATTTTATAATGATGCTTGTATTCTATTTTGTTTTTGTAAACGGGGGTTCGATAAATTAGAGTATAGCCTCAGCGTCCCTTGCGTGGGATATCGTTATTGTAAAGTGAATGGCTGGTGGAGTGCCTTCAGTTTTACCACTAGGGTTGTTTCAGCAATTTATATATGCGGATCAGGGGTTGTCTGGTCCTGATTTGGCTCGAAAGAGTCCGCTGGACCTAAAGCAATAATCATGTAATGTAATCTCGGAAAAGGCTATGTACTTAAAAAAATCTGCATCGAACGTAAATCAAGAAAAAAACAAACAGCACACTAACTGTATTGTTGATTGATTAATATGAAAACGTAAAACTCACGTAAGAAAGAAGTGCAGAAAATAATCTCAAACTCCACACTTACACGGCTAAAGAAAGTCAACAACACACACTTAACTTACTCCAGAAATGCCGTACAACAGTATCACTTTCTTCATGTAAACAACCTCTAAATAAAGCGATTGATCTTGTAACGACTCTCTCTCTCTCTCTCTCTCTCTCTCTCTCTCTCTCTCTCTCTCTCTCTCTCTCGCTCTCTTTCTCTCTCTTGATCAAAAGAATCGATCTCCAGTCGCCTGCAGAATGAAATCCGGGTCTACTCCTCCACTAGGTTTATTGCAGATTAACTCCGTGTGGCCCCCAAGAATCAGGCAGAGCTTCAAAGAATCAAGGAGTACAGCATATTCCGTTGACTGTGTGACGTGGGTTCGGGCAAATAGAATAGACCCAACGTTTCCCGGCGTGTCGTAAGAGGCGACTAACAGGGGTGATGTTAGCACGGCATCACTGGGCGAAAGTCTTCTACACAGAAGTCACCGGCCAGGGCGGAGGAACCTCACGTTACTACAGGTTCAACGACCACGTGCTCAGGGCCAAGGCGAGCCACACTGTATTCGTGGATTTCGGCTGTGGCCAACAGCCTGGAGAGGATTGGGCCCTGCCAGGTCTTTTTTTGCCCAAGACACAACACATGATGAGGCTATCCACTAATTCCATGCCGGATCGGTCGTCGCCCGGCTACACAAGGACCGCGCCTTCCGTTGGCCACCAGGACGGAGGTGAAAAGTATGCTACTGATGGACAAATTAGCAAGATCCGCACGAGAAACAACATCGTCATAGGAACCTGGAATGTCAGGACCCTAACTGCGGAAGGAAAATTAGAAGAACTGGCCCACGAGCTGGACCACTATCGATGGAACGTTCTAGGTATCAGCGAACTGCGCTGGAAAGGCCTAGGTGAAACAACGACTGACAAAGGCCACAAGCTCTATTTCAGCGGTAGAGATGACAGGCACGAACACGGCGTTGGATTCTTGGTCCACAAGAACATTCTAGCCACTGTCATGGGTTGCCGCCCAGTCTCCAGTAGACTCATTACCATCCGTCTGAGAGCAACCCCTTTCAACATTACCATCATCCAGGCCTATGCCCCAACATCAGACTATGAAGACAGCGAAGTGGAGGATTTTTATGAAAATATACAGGCGGTCCTTGACCAAGTGCCGAAGAAGGACATAGTCATAGTGCAAGGCGACTGGAATGCCAAGGTTGGCCAAGATGCGCACCACAACTGGGGAGACACATGCGGACCCCACTGCAACAACGAGACAAATGACAGGGGTCTGAGGCTATTGGAGTTTGCCAGATACAACAATCTGATACTGGCAAACACGCTTGGTCTCCACAAAAAATCCAGACGATGGACATGGCACAGTCCCGGCGGGGAACATCACAACCAGATCGACTACATCATGGTCAAGAAACGCTTCAGATCAAGCATCAACATTGGCAGGACACGCACTTTTCCAGGAGCAGACATTGGAAGTGACCACGATCTCGTGATGATGTCTTTCCGGCTCCATTTGAAGAGAGTAAATACAGCAAAGTGCACTAGGCTGAAGTTCGACCTGGACAAACTGCAAGACCCGGAGGTGGCAAAAATATTTCAGGCCACAATTGGAGGGAAATTTGCACCACTGCTTATTTTGGGGGCAGGCGAAGTAGATGTCAACACCATGACCAATACCTTCAACTCAGCTGTAACAGATGCCGCCACTGAGATCCTTGGCAAGCACCGACCAAAGAAGAAGCCGTGGATCACACCTGAACTTTTGGATCTGTGTGATAAACGAAGAGAGTTAAAAAAGAAAAAGAACACCTCACAGGGAGCTGATGTCTACCGAAAAATCAACAATGACATCCGAAAAGGCATGCGCACAGCAAAGGAGAACTGGATAGAAGATCAATGCCAGGAAATAGAGAACAATCTGAACAAGAACAACAGCAAGAAGGCCTACCAGACTGTGAAGCGGCTGACAAGTGTTAAACAGCCCAAAGTCTCCACTATCCAAAGCAAGTCTGGCATTTGCCTTACAGAAGAACAAGAAGTCTTGGACAGATGGACAGAGTACTGCTCTGACCTTTACAACCATACACCAAATGGAGACCCATCAGTTCTAGCATGTCCCGAGAGCAGAGAAGAAGAAGAAATCCTCCCAATTCTCCGGGAAGAAGTTGAGGCAGCAGTGCAATCACTGAAGAAAGGGAAGTCAGCGGGAGTGGACAACATACCAGCGGAACTGCTACAAGCAGGAGGAGAAGCGATGACTGATGCTCTCACCACTATCTGTAACAAGATCTGGCAGAGTGGGGAATGGCCTACACCATGGACCCAGTCGCTTGTCATCACTCTTCCCAAAAAAGGTAACCTTCAGGAGTGTGAAAATTACCGCACCATCAGCCTCATCAGCCATCCCAGCAAGGTCCTCCTGAAAATAATACTCAACAGGTTGAAACCACAAGCTGAACAAATCATAGCTGAAGAACAAGCAGGATTCATGGCAGGGCGAAGTACCACTGAACAGATTTTCAACCTCAGAATAATCTGTGAGAAATACCTACAGCACCAACAACATCTATATCATGTGTTCATAGACTTCAAGAAGGCATTTGACCGAGTCTGGCATACAGCTCTATGGGCAACCATGAAAGTGTACAACATCAGCCCTAAAATTATAGAAGTCATCAAAAGCCTGTATGACAAGGCTACCAGTGCAGTCCTCCATAACAGCGTCATCGGGAACTGGTTCAGAACAACAATCGGTGTGCGTCAAGGATGCCTACTCTCTCCAACACTCTTCAACATCTTCCTAGAGCGCATCATGTCAGATGCTCTTGCAGATCACGAAGGCACAGTCAGCATAGGGGGCAGAGCAATCTCCAATCTTCGTTTTGCGGATGATATTGATGGATTGGCTGGAGAGGAACAAGAACTTGAACAGCTTGTACAGAGGCTTGACACCACCTCCAGAGCTTATGGAATGGAAATAAGTGCAGAGAAGACCAAAATGATGACCAACAACACCAATGGCATCAACACGGACATCAAAGTACAAGGCCAATCCCTCAACACAGTGCACAGCTTCAAATATTTAGGAGCCATTGTGTCAGACAATGGGTCTCGACAGGAAGTCCTCTCCAGGATCGCACAAACAACTGCTGCCCTGACAAGGTTGAAGCCCATTTGGAAAGACAGAACCATCAGTCTACATTCCAAAGTAAGACTGCTGCGCTCTCTGGTCATCTCCATCTTCCTATGCTTGCGAAGCATGGACCCTCACAGCAGATCTCCAACGAAGAATACAAAGCATGGAGATGAGGTGCTACAGAAGACTTCTGTGCATTTCCTATACCCAACACATCACCAACGTTGAAGTCCGACAGACCATCACACAAGCCATTGGACAACACGATGACCTGCTCACAGTGGTGAAGAAACGGAAACTCCGATGGTATGGCCACGTCACCAGATCATCAGGCCTTGCAAAGACCATTCTGCAAGGCACAGTGCAAGGAGGTAGAAGAAGGGGGAGACCGAAAAAGAGGTGGGAGGACAACATTCGAGAATGGACTGGTTTGACACTGAGCGAAGCCATGAGGGCTGCTGAGGACAGAGAAAGATGGAGTATGCTGGTTAAGCGATCATCTGTGGTGCCCCTACGACCTTCGGGTTATGGGACAGGATAGGATAGGATAGGTGTGACGGGGTTTGAAATTAGTCCATAATACTTAGATCGGCAAAATGTAATAAGAACAGACCTCCAAAATAAAATGAGGTAGGCGTTTTTGAAGAAAAACTCTTGCTGTGTTGTTTCTAAATGCTTTTTAGTTGCTGAATCCATTATCTGCTGTATGCCAAGCGGTAGAAGTCACTGTTTTAGCACAAATCACACACACAAACACGCACGCGCGCGCGCGCACACACACACACACACATAAGGGCGTCTAAAAATTCTCTTACCCTATTCATTTGCAAACAAACAACCCTATATCAACAGGCAACACAATGGGCGGAACCGTTTAACTGTCTGCTTAAAAAAGGTAAAGGTAAAGGTGGTCCCATAGCCTTGTGGCCGTAGGGGAGCGTGATGTTGGAGATCACACTTATCTTGGGCCAGCGTAATGAGGGTGATGCCCATCTCTCTCCCTCGCTGCTTTACCTTCCCTACCCTTAAGAGAGTAGGTACTCAGTCACAGTTGAGTCAACTGGGGGCGTTGTTATTTTTCGCTTCACGTTTGCCTGCTTAATTTAAGCACAAATATAATGATGTTGCCACATGCTTCACGTTTGCCTGCTTAACTTAAGCACAAATATAATGATGTTGCCACATGCTTCACGTTTGCCTGCTTAACTTAAGCACAAATATAATGATGTTGCCACATGCTTCACGTTTGCCTGCTTAACTTAAGCACAAATATAATGATGTTGCCACATG
>CM072515.1:5704012-5847910 GCA_036898135.1 Oncomelania hupensis
ACTACACAGCACTACACTACACTACACTGCACTACACAGCACTGCACTACACTACACAGCACTACACTACACAGCACTGCACTACACAGCACTACACTACACTACACTACACAGCACTACACTACACAGCACTGCACTACACAGCACTGCACTACACTGCACTACACTGCACAACACTACACTACACTACACTACACTACACTACCCAACTGCGCGCTGCTTTGACCACTGTGAACAGATTGAGTTATATTTTATATCGGCCAGCGCCTTGAGCAGCTCTTGAGTTGGAAAAGCGCTATATTTTTACAATTTATTTTTTTATTTATCCGGGCATAATTATGCTCTCTCTCTCTCTCTCTCTCTGCCTCTCTCTCTCTCTCTCTCTCTCTTTCTCTCTCTCTCTCTCTCTCTCTCTCTCTCTCTCTATCTCTCTCTCACTCTTTCTCTCTCTCATACACACATTCGCACCCACACACGCTTGTAGCCATTCTTCACACGCTCGGCTTACCTTGGTTAGTAACCGCTTATTCTTTGTATTGGTATCCCTGTGAATTGCAGACCTTGTTGCTTGACTAAACCTAAATAATGTGATAGTTCTTCCGTCGATACTATCGTAAGAGTTCTTGATGTTGTTTGTAATCTGAAATCAATATACTTCACTTTTTCAACTCGTCTTATCATAGGCCTTGATTTAAAACTAAAAATAGCACATTACATTATAATTCATTCAACAATCCCCTTTATCTAAGCACATTGTATTATAATTCATCAGCCAATTCTATTGCGTTGTTGTTAACAAATCTTCCAGGCATGGACGCCCAACATACAATACGCCAGCGGAATCAACACTGGTGCAAGGATAGTCAGATCAACATGGTTATTAGACTGCCCGACAAGGGAGCATCCAGAAACCAAAGGCTTAAAGAGGCAAAGCTAAAAAAAATCAAAAAAAAAATCCAAGGCACTATGATTTTGAAAGAGTGAGTTTGGATTTGCTTACTCTGTATGTGAAAACCCCGTGGAATTAATTGTGTGTGTATGTGTGAGGGTGTGTGTTGTGTTGTGTTGTGTTGTGTGTGTGGGTGGGTGGGTGGGTGTGTGTGTGTGTGTGTGTGTGTGTGTGTGTGTATGTGTGTGTGTGTGTCGCAGACCTCCACAAAAAAAGACACAGGCGCAGATATTGCAATATTGTGTAAAGGCATGATCTTGTGCGCAATGAAAGTATTTATCTGATTTAAAAATGACGACTTTACTTGCAGTTACCCCGAACCGTGGCACTCGCAACATTAGTGTCAAACTTTCCTAGGATTATCTCCCCTTCCCAAACGTCGCTTACTATTGGTCGACTTAACTGCAGTTATGTCCCTCCGCTCTCTTTCTATCTCTATCTCTCTCTCACCTTCTCTCCCCACCCCCACACACAGTGGCACTCGCTACATTAAAGGATTATATCTCGTCCAAAAGTCGCTCATGATAACGATTTCAGGTAAATATATAAATGAATAAATAATTAAAAGAGAGCAAAATGCGGACGGGGAAAAAGAGAGAGAGAGACATAGCAACTGAGAGATCTACACTGTAGTAGTAGTAGTAGTAGTAGTAGTAGTAGTAGTAGTAGTAGTAGTAGTAGTAGTAGTAGTGAGGTGGCCTCGTGGCGCAGTGGATTAATCGCCGGTTTCCTATGACGAAGGTCGCGGGTTTGATTCTAGTAAAGGGCGAACCTATGCGACATAGATATGAGACTATTGAGGTCGCCGAGGGTTTTCTCCGGGTACTTCGGTTTCCTCCCTCCCGTCAATAATGGTAATGGACGCAGTAAATCTAAAAATGTAAAAAATAAAAATGCGCTTTCCTTTCCATCTTCTAATTGCGATTTCCATGCCTTTACAGCACATGTTTGAGTGAAAGATCCAAAGCAAGTCTGGCATATGCCTTACAGAAGAACAAGAAGTCTTGGACAGATGGACAGAGTACTGCTCTGACCTTTACAACTATACACCAAATGGAGACCAATCAGTTCTAGCATGTCCCGAGAACAGAGAAGAAGAAGAAATCCTCCCAATTCTCCGGGAAGAAGTTGAGGCAGCAGTGCAAGCGCTAAAGAAAGGGAAGTCAGCGGGAGTGGACAACATACCCGCGGAACTGCTACAAGCAGGAGGAGAAGCGATGATTGATGCCCTCACCATTATCTGTAACAAGATCTGGCAGAGTGGGGAGTGGCCCATACCATGGACCCAGTCGCTTGTCATCACTCTTCCCAAAAAAGGTAACCTTCAGGAGTGTGAAAATTACCGGACCATCAGCCTCATCAGCCATCCCAGCAAGGTCCTCCTGAAAATAATACTCAACAGGTTGAAACCCCAAGCTGAACAGATCATAGCTGAAGAACAAGCAGGATTCAGGGCAGGGCGAAGTACCACTGAGCAGATTTTCAACCTCAGAATAATCTGTGAGAAATACCTACAGCACTAACAACATCTATATCATGTGTTCATAGACTTCAAGAAGGCGTTTGACCGAGTCTGGCATGCAGCTCAATGGGCAACAATGAAAGTAAACAACATCAGCCCTAAAATTAATGAAGTCATCAAAAGCCTGTATGACAAGGCTACCAGTGCAGTCCTCCACAACAGCGCCATCGGGAACTGGTTCAGAACAACAATCGGTGTGCGTCAAGGATGCCTACTCTCTCCAACACTCTTCAACATCTTCCTAGAGCGCATCATGTCAGATGCTCTTGCAGACCATGAAGGCACAGTCAGCATAGGGGGTAGAGCAATCTCCAATCTTCGTTTTGCAGATGACATTGATGGATTGGCTGGAGAGGAACAAGAACTTGAACAGCTGGTACAGAGGCTTGACACCACCTCCACAGCCTATGGAATGGAAATAAGTGCAGAGAAGACCAAAATGATGACCAACAACACCAATGGCATCAATACGGACATCAAAGTCCAAGGCCAATCCCTCAACACAGTGCATAGCTTCAAATATTTAGGAGCCATTGTATCAGACAATGGGTCCCGACAGGAAGTCCTCTCCAGGATTGCACAAACAACTGCTGCCCTGACAAGGTTGAAGCCCATTTGGAAAGACAGGACCATCAGTCTACATTCCAAAGTAAGACTGCTGCGCTCCCTTGTCATCTCCATCTTCCTATATGCTTGCGAAGCATGGACCCTCACAGCAGATCTCCAACGAAGAATACAAAGCATGGAGATGAGGTGCTACAGAAGACTTCTGGGCATTTCCTATACCCAACACATCACCAACGACGAAGTCCGACAGACCATCACACAAGCCATTGGACAACACGATGACCTGCTAACAGTGGTGAAGAAACGGAAACTCCGATGGTATGGCCACGTCACCAGATCATCAGGCCTTGCAAAGACTATTCTGCAAGGCACAGTGCAAGGAGGTAGAAGAAGAGGGAGACCGAAAAAGAGGTGGGAGGACAACATTCGAGAATGGACTGGTTTGACACTGAGCGAAGCCATCAGGGCTGCTGAGGACAGAGAAAGATGGAGTATGCTGGCTAAACGATCATCTGTGGTGCCCCTACGACCTTCGGGTTACGGGACAGGATAGGATATGATAGGATGCCTTTACAGCACATGTTTGAGTGAAAGATGTGTGTTTGTAGCGTGTGTGAGAGGGGGTGAAACATGTAAGCGTGTATGTTGGTACAGATCGCCGCGCTTTGAGCCTTATTGGTGATTCGGGGAAAAGCGCGTACATAGCATCCAGTAGTAGTGGTGGTAGTAGTAGTAGTAGCAGCAGCAGTAGCAGCAACTGCATTAGTAGTAGTAGCAAAAGTGGTCGCTGTAGTAGTGGAAGTAGCGTCATCATCATCATCGTCGTCGTCATCATCATCATCATCATCATCATCATCATCATCATCATCATCATCATCATCATCATCATCAGTCGTAGTAGTAGTAGTAGTAGTAGTAGTAGTCATCATCATCACCATCATCATCATCCTCATCACCCATGCTTTGTATTCTTCGTCGTAGATCTGCTGAGAGGGTCCATGTTTCACAAGCGTATAGGAAGATGGAGATGACAAGGGAGCGCAGCAGCCTAACCTTGGAATGTAGACTGATGGTCTTGTCTTTCCAAATGGGCTTCAACCTTGTTAGGGCAGCAGTTGTTTGTGCGACCATGGAGAGAATTTTCTGTCGGGACCCATTGTCTGATACAATGGCTCCTAAATATTTGAAGCTATCCACTGTGTTGAGGGATTGGCCTTGGACTTTGATGTCCATATTTATGCCATTGGTGTTGTTGGTCATCATTTTGGTCTTCTCTGCACTTATTTCCATTCCATAGGCTCTGGAGGTGGTGTCAAGCCTCTGTACCAGCTGTTCAAGTTCTTGTTCCTCGCCAGCCAATCCATCAATATCAGTCGCAAAACGGAGGTTGAAGATTGCTCTACCCCCTGTACTGACTGTGCCTTCGTGATATGCAAGGGCATTTGACATGATGCGCTCTAGGAAGATGTAAAAGAGAGTAGGCACCCTTAACTCACACCGATTGTTGTTCTAAACCAGTTCCCGATGGCGCTATTGTGGAGGATTGCACTGGTAGCCTTGTCATACAGGCTTTTGATGACTTCAATAATTTTAGAGTCTCCACCTGGTTATTTATTTCTTTATTTATTATAGCGATCTTCTCCAGCTCTTGAACTGCTCAAGGCGCTGGCTAACAAGGATCCAACTCAAGCCGCACACTTGCTGCCATATGCGCATCGTCCGACGCCTCAGACAACTGAGCAAAAATTTGTGGGAGTGGGGGACAACTGGACCTAGTGGTAGCTGGGTCTAAACTATTGACGCTGACGCTCACCCGACATGGATATAAGCGATGTTACTATTATAATTACAGTTGGACAGTGTCGAGGACATGGGTATAAGCGATGTTACTATTATAATTACAGTTGGACAGAGTCAAGGACATGGGTATAAGCGATGTTACTATTATAATGAGCCAAAAAACTCCACCTTCGGGGAAGACAATCCGATAGAGTGCGCCTAGGGTAGCGTACTTCCGGTAGTAAATAGGCCTACGTGATCGAGCCCCTATAACTGTATACCGTGTTGCGTCACGCCATGTGGGGCCGGGTAGCTCAGTTGGTAAGAGTGTCTTGCTAGTAACCGAAAGGTCGCTGGTTCGAATCCCGGATTGGTCAACGTGTGATCATATTATTTTCCCCTTTACCAACAACTGGCCCGCTGGTGTCAGTATAAATCGGTCCAGTAGTCACCTATATGCGAAAGTGTCGTGTGACTATAATCTACAAACAACAACAACGTCACGCCATCTGCTGGAGTACCGAACACTATAAAAATTTGTTATTATTAATATATATTATATGACTAGACTATTAAAAAAAATATTATGTATGATTTCAAATATGTCAATGATGTTAGAGCTTGCATCCAGTCATCAGTTACTTACATTCATGCTGAAGTTCGGGCTGAAATGAAAACTGGTCTTATGTACAAAGTTGACATTTCTTTGACAGAAAAAGGAACAGTTTTGGAATGTCAGTGTGAATGCGCTGCAGGCATGGGGCCTTCTGCACACTGTAAGCATGTAAGATGTGTCTTGCTGACAGACTTTTCACATAATCACTCCAAACATTTCACCAAGCAAAAAAACATTTGGGGTCGCCTATGAAAGCTGAAGATATATACCGACATCATAAAAGACTTAAAACTGTAGATTTTGATCCACGACCTGAACATGGAAGTACGCGACTATTGGCGCACCTATCGGCTGAACATTTGCATATTCAAGGGAAATAATTTTAATATTTTGGCCCATTACAGTTGAACAGGGTCGAGGGGCGCATTTGGTTTGTTTTAAATTTGCAGGTGGCGAATGTTTGTCGTCGTATTTCAACTTGAAACTCACCTAAAGCAAGCTTTGTTGTAGGAACTCCTCAACAGACAGTACCGTGAACCGAAGTCAACCAGATTCCATATTTAGTGACAACATTAACCTTCATTTTAGGCCAGATCTGCATCAAACAAGCAAACGGAAAACGCTGTACATTGTAAAACGGGTCTTTAGTCGAAAATAACACAGTTAACACGACTTTCAACCATGAATAATGTAGTGTTAAAGCTAGTGTTTAACAGTGTAAGGCCCTACAGCTATAACACAGGCCGTTATTAGCTACTTATGATAGCAACAGTAATTACAGAGGCGGGCGTTTTGGGGTTAATCAGCCGTTGCGAAATTGTTAGTCCCAGGTACTGTAATCAAGGTAACTGTAACCCATACATCATAATGGACCCCTAACAAATTCTTTCTTCTTCTTCTTCCTCAGTTAGATTTGCTGTCCCCGGACACTTGGGCATATAAGGGACGTTATTAAAAGTTCATGTTTAAAATTTCAGGACCACGGTTAAAAAGGTATAAACTTGGCTAACTGAACGAACTAGTCGTACTAGAAAGGAGGCTAATAGTATAATGTTGCTAAAATCCCGGTTCATCGGAACCGAAAGGAGAGCATCTCCATGATGACACATTTCGATAAAAACAAATAAGTGGCGCATACAAATAGCTGCATACTATATGCCAGGTACAATAAGCAATCCCAAACAATAAGGGTTGCTTGTAAATAATACACGGTTACATACTAATATAATATAATATAAAATTACATGGATACTTAACAGCCTTTTGGCTGTCCACCTAGGTCACACAACCTTCAATAAAATAATCCAACAGCCTATTGGCTGATAGGAATAACGTTTTAAGATAAGCCTTTAGAAAATCTCCAGCCAGTTTATATAGGACCTTACGTTTGTCTCTCCGTTAGTCGTTCGTTCGTTATGTAAATTTGTGTCCTCGGACACCTGAGCGTATATGGGACGTGAATAAGAAGAATTGTTGCTGTAAGATGAAGTCATGATGTTGTTGAATGAGAAGATGTGCGCATGAGGCAGCCACTAAATGTAAAAACAGACGCGCAAAGGTGGGGAAGGTGTGTCGTCTCGGTGAAGACTCCCAGGAGGTGTGGCGATGGACCCGCAGGACTTGCGAAGAAGTCTTGTGTTGTAGGCGAACGGCAGCGCCGTCCAGTAATAGAGAAAGGAGGAAGCAGCGAGGGAGATGAGCAATAAGCTGCAAAGCGGCGCGGCACTTTGCGACGATCCGCCTCCGGCACTCAGGCCAAATATAAGATTAGAAAATGAGGTCTGAAGGTTGAGGTGGAGAATCGTCTCGGAATATCCCAAATCCGCAGTAGCAATGGGTATCCGAGGACACCAAGGCCAAAAGCGACTCTCCAATCGCCAAGCGACGGCAAAACCAGGTGGCCCGAAGCAGTAGCAGCTGGGGTCTGAATGCCTCCTATGGGCAGGTGAGAGCTGAGCCTATATGACCGCCGCAGTGGACCTTGCTGGTCGGCATGGCTTGACCGCCGCAATGGAAGATTCAGGTCGGCTTGACCGCCGCAGTGGAAGATGCAGGTCGGCAGAAGATGTGCCCAACATCTCTGCGTATGATAAATGCAGGAGCTCAGACTGTACAGCCCTCGTCAGCCAGACCATGCGGACTAGGAACTGACGGAGACTGATTGACTGTCTGTCTGACTAACTGCTCCGTTAGTTTCCGCTGCCGATCAGATTTAAGCAGTCCAGGCATAGTGATTCAGCGCGTGCTGTGAAAAAGACCACGCTGTAAACCCTTTAACCCCGCCTATAATACTGAGTAGAGCCCGTTTCCTATCCTATCCTAACCCGTAACTCGAAAGTCGTTGGGGCACCACAAATTATCGTTTAACCAGCGTACTCCATCTTTCTCTGTCCTCACAACTTCACTCAGTGTCAAGCCAATCCATTCTCTAATGTTGTCTTCCCACCCCTTTTTCTGTCTCCCTCTTCTTCTGCCTCCTTGCACCGTCCCTTGCAGGATGGTCTTTGCAAGGCCTGATTGCCCTGGTGATGTGGCCATACCATCGGAGATTCCGTTTCTTCATCACTGCGAGCAAGTAATCGTGTTGCCAAAAGGCTTGTGTGATGGTCTGTCCGACTTCGTCATTGGTGATGGGTTGGGTAGGTTATAGGACAAGCCCAGAAGTCTTCTGTAGCACCTCGTATGCTTTGTATTCTTCGTTGTAGGTCTGCTGTGATGGTCCATGTTTTGTAAGAGTATAGGAAGATGGAAATGACCAGGGAGCGCAGCGGCCTTACCTTGAAGTGCAGCCCGTTTACTAGATACGTAATTTTTGCTCTTTCACAAAGGTCCCGTTTGTTGATGTCACTCCGTTTTTTAAAAACGTTTTGCGGTGTATCTCAAATTGTCTAAACAGATTTTGATAATTTTTAGCTTGCAGACAGCCTAAGTAGTATTGTCATTTTATCTTTTTAGGATAAAACCAAGACGGAACCGCTTCTGGAGAATTTTATTTTGTATTTTTAAAATGGTAGGGCTTTTTTTTGTGTGTGTGAGTGTCTGGAACTACGTTGAAATGGCTTGTCATCTTGTTTTCACTTACCTCACTGGACAAGTTTGTGTTCTCGCGTTGTCACCTTTGTGGTAGACTACGTGTAAACTCTAATCCTCACGCTGAGAATGATCTGGAACAGGTTCATAAATTGTATTTAACGAGATTTCTCATGCTGGGAACGCGCTCGTCCGACCGGCCCGCGGACCAGTATAAACTTTATTGACACAGATCAATGTCATTTTCTCGATGTGAAGTCTGCTGCAATCTTTGGACCTTTGTAACCTTGATTTATGTGCTTTAGGGGGTGGGAGGGGAGTAGGAAACGGGAGATGGGGGACTCCAGGCACAGGCACAAGAAGTAATTATTATACAGGATGGTTGAAAAGTAGCACCCTATTGAAAGTGGCTTATAAGTTTAACAAACAGTACTGCTTTGCATCAAACACAAGGTATTATGACCCTTACAGTGATAGAAGTTGACATACCATGCTCGAAAATACGAAGGGAGACAACTTGGCTTGCCAGCTTTTTGCGCCAGAGTTGTCTGACGTTCAGGCGGACATTGTTTGCAAACGAACACAGTTTCTCGCCTACAATTTCGGCTCTGTCCTCCCTCAAACCTTCCGGATCAACCGAAAGGCTGATTTCAGTTGCAATCCTGGCTAGTTCCCTTAGTTGGCCCTTTCCCGAAGAAAATGTTTCCAGCTTCGGGGTAGCGTCCATAGTGGTTTGAGATGTCCGCCGAATAACTCTAGATAACTAAAAACAAAAACAAAAAGACAAGTTACCTCCCATTTCCGAAGACGATCGAGTGCTCCTTCTATGGTTTCCTCTCGCAGTGACGAGAGCAGCCATTAATGGACTTCGGCTGATTCTTGGTCTTCTGGCTTCAAATGCTTTATGTCGCCCCCTCTCCCCCCCCTCCTCCCTCCCGTTTGCTGTATCGCGGATGGTAGGTGTGGACGTTATCCTTCGATATGCTAAGCGACGGGTCAACTGGGCTTCCAAAGCCAAACCGTACTGTCTAACATTGATATTATTATATTAATTAAATAGTGCGAAGCCGTAAATAAATTAGGCTCATTGGGCTCAAGCAGAAACAAATACAAAAATGAAAAATGTAAGGTGTATTATCAATCAGGAAGGTTTGTACTGCCTGCATTATCTCAATGAATTTAGAGCCAGTGATAACTCATCCTGCTCCACAGGTAGAACAGACCTCAGGAATGCAGTTAATCAGTTCACCTTTCTCCTGACACCAGAATGATTGATCCCTTAAAGTATCCTTTAATGTATCCCAAGATCAAAATTTAAAAAAAAAACAACAGAAGAAGACAAAATGTGTAAATCACGCTAAGAGATAACTGTTTGCATATCATTTATATTTATAGTGTGTGTGTGTGTGTGCGTGTGTGGGTATGTGTGTGTGCGTGCGTGGGTGTGTGTGTGGGTGGGTGCGGAGGTATAAGCCTTGAAATGGGTGATTGACTTTGCTTTTTCTGCGGAGAATGGGTGTGTGTATTAGCCACCCACTTTTTTCCAGCCACCCACTTTTTTCTAAGTACACAGGAGTGCTCTTTGAGTGCATGGGAGTGCAGTTGAAGTGCATGAGAGTGTTTTAAGTACAAGGGAGTGCTCTATCCGGGAAGGAGAAAATCCAGTCGAGAAAATTTGCAAGAAAGTTCGACCTATTTCGTCGCCTATAGGAGAGGAACTAGGTCAACTTTTTAGACGGAAAGAGCCAATTTTGACTTAGATTCTTACATTTCAAGAAGAAGTTTGCGTTCTTTCCGTCAAAAAATCACTTTCCGATTCTTACATTCTTAAATAAACCCAGTTCTGATGAATTGCAAGTATGTGGGTGTGTGTGTGTGTGTTGGAATGTGTGTGTATGTGTTTGCCATACTGTCTTGTTTGTGTGACCACCTTTCTGTCTCTCTACATATATGCACTGGGAACTTAATCCTGGGACGACTCCATGCAAGTCAACTTCTTATCTTATTCAGAGCGTCAGAGACCTATTAGAACAACGATTACAAACCATTAATAGACCTCCACAGTCCCTAAAGTACTTTCTATACGTGAAGATATACTCTGTGTTAGAGCTTAGTGCTGTTTCATTAGTTCCAGAGCTTTAAGCTCAGATCGGGAGATGTTGTTTTTGGCTTTGGCCGCCCGAGAAAAGTGCCCAAATGTTACTGCCGGACGGACGGACGCCTAAAGTTAAAAACAGCTCCTATCCTATCATATCCTGTCCCGTAACCCGAAGGTCGTAGGGGCACCACAGTTGATCGTTTAACCAGCATACTCCATCTTTCTCTGTCCTCAGCAGCCCTGATGGCTTCGCTCAGTGACAAACCAGTCCATTCTCGAATGTTGTCCTCCCACCTCTTTTTCGGTCTCCCTCTTCTTCTACCTCCTTGCACTGTGCCTTGCAGAATAGTCTTTGCAAGGCCTGATGATCTGGTGACGTGGCCATACCATCGGAGTTTCCGTTTCTTCACCACTGTTAGCAGGTCATCGTGTTGTCCAATGGCTTGTGTGATGGTCTGTCGGACTTCGTCGTTGGTGATGTGTTGGGTATAGGAAATGCCCAGAAGTCTTCTGTAGCACCTCATCTCCATGCTTTGTATTCTTCGTTGGAGATCTGCTGTGAGGGTCCATGCTTCGCAAGCATATAGGAAGATGGAGATGACAAGGGAGCGCAGCAGTCTTACTTTGGAATGTAGACTGATGGTCCTGTCTTTCCAAATGGGCTTCAACCTTGTCAGGGCAGCAGTTGTTTGTGCGATTCTGAAGAGGACTTCCTGTCGGGACCCATTGTCTGATACAATGGCTCCTAAATATTTGAAGCTATGCACTGTGTTGAGGGATTGGCCTTGGACTTTGATGTCCGTATTGATGCCATTGGTGTTGTTGGTCATCATTTTGGTCTTCTCTGCACTTATTTCCATTCCATAGGCTCTGGGGGTGGTGTCAAGCCTCTGTACCAGCTGTTCAAGTTCTTGTTCCTCTCCAGCCAATCCATCAATGTCATCTGCAAAACGAAGATTGGAGATTGCTCTACCCCCTATGCTGACTGTGCCTTCATGGTCTGCAAGAGCATCTGACATGATGTGCTCTAGGAAGATGTTGAAGAGTGTTGCATGGAGAGAGTAGGCATCCTTGACGCACACCGATTGTTGTTCTGAACCAGTTCCCGATGGCGCTGTTGTGGAGGACTGCACTGGTAGCCTTGTCATACAGGCTTTTGATGACTTCAATAATTTTAGGGCTGATGTTGTACACTTTCATTGTTACCCATAGAGCTGCATGCCAGACTCGGAAAAACAGCTCAGGAACTAAAAATATGTCGCAATTAATCATCCTCTACGGTGACAGCCATTTTCTCCTTGCATAGGGTCCAACCAATATTTCCCACAACGTTGTCATTGACAGCATTTCTAGGCTACAGACATAATTTCATGGCGCACGAACGAAAATACAGTAGTTTGATAACATTAAAATTCATTCCGATCTATATATTTTTTACTGAAATCGTTACCAACGTCGGAAATTTTTGCTAAGTTTTTTAAATCATAATGTGTTTCATGGGCAACTAGATCTATCAGCGCATCTGATACAGTGAGCTTCTTTTCTTTATTATAGGCTAATAATGTCGTTTGGGCGTGAGACGATGCGCCCTAAGCTTACAAGTTGGCGCCTCGAGCAGCTCGAGTTAGATCGTGGATCGGCCAGCGCCCCGAGCAGCTCTTGAGCTGGAAAAGCGCTATATAAGAACTATTAAATAAATAAATAAAATGTGTACTTAGTTTGGAGAAGAACACTATGCAAAAATAAAATGACGAGAAACCAAAATGGAGAAATAACGCTTTAAGCTTAAAGGGCACCAGGAAGTTTGTCAAAATCAGGTTCTTCGTATTGTTATTACACCAAACTGTGATAAAGTGGGTTTTCCTGGCTCAAACCAACAGCAAAATTGTGATGTGTGTTCTAAAAGGGAGTGATTTCCCCCTTTTAAACGGTACACCAATAGCATAACCGTATGACCTTGAACCCTCTTTCTGAATGAACCAGGCGGCTTCAAGAGTGTCTGCTGTATCAGTAAAACACAAAAACCCTTAACCAGCAACTTTTTTTAAAATTACTTTTGACTTTTACTGGCTTTGGTAGATGATGTTTTTAGTGACCCCCGTTGGGGTGCCTGGGGTTTCAGTATAAATAGCATCCCCACTTTCTGGAAATTTAGTGCTTTAAATTCCCACTGTCGCTGTCTTTCTCATTTGCTCTTTCTCATTCCTGCTCTGTTCTATCAATTTGTTATACTATCTTCTTCTTCGCTAGACCAGTCACCTACCTTTTTTGTTGAAAACTTTTCCGGGACAAGACTCCTTATTTGTGTATGAGGTCTGTTGGATCAGCTTGGGAATATTGGACGCTTTCTGCCAGGTGGTCACTAGGGCTTCCTATGATGTTATTATTTAGCAATGTAGGCATTTTATATGTATATGTTTTGTTGATAATTTATAATGATATTTGTATTCTATTTTGTTTTTGTAAACGGGGGTTCGATAAATTAGAGTACAGCCTCAGCGTCCCCTGCGTGGGATGTCTTTATTGTAAAGTGACTGGCTGGTGAAGAGCTTTCAGTTTTACCACTAGGGTTGTTTCGGCAGATCTTTTATACGGATTGGGGGTTGTCCGGTCCTGATTTGGCTCGGAACAGTCCGCTGGACCTAAAGCAATAATCATGTAATGTAATGTAATGTTTTTTAGTGGAAGAGCGGTGGCCAGCGGTTGCTATTAATAGGCACAACAACTACGGACTTTATATATATGTGTGTGTGTGTTTGTGTAGCCGAGTGATGGGTTTTAAAGATGTTATATTTATTTAGACAGGAAAGACCACACACCCACAACTCTCGATAGAACAACAGAAGAGAGGAATCATTTACAAAACTAAAATAAAGAAAGAAAAAAGATATCAATTTTAGCAACTGTTTTTAACATTTCTTTTATTTCTATGTTGTTGAAGGTGGTGGCATACTGGGATTTCTTACAAATAAATAATCAGTATTAACATAACCATAAACCAGTAAAAGTTCTATTCTATTTCTTCCTATCGTTACTTTCTGTTTCCTAAAAAATACCACAATAACTGAAACAAATTAAGCAAGAACTAAGCCTAAACCCCAAACTAAAATTTTACTTACAAACTAAAAACTAAAACCCCTAACAAAACTCGTAAAAAGAAACATACCTCGAAAAAACAAAACAACCCCAAAACAAAAGCCCGCTGCTTAGGTGAAACCTTCAAATGCAACCAAAACCTAGTATCAGTTATGATACGTAGATTCTGAACACAACATAATCTGTTGTCAACATTTTTAACATCAAATTATGCAGAAATACAGTCAAATACACAATCAAATTATTTGTGCATATTGGGTAACGTAAACTATAAAATGCAATAATTATACAGCATATCTCAATAAAAAAAACAACACAAAACTACCTTTGTGAGCAGGGACGAAAATGCAAATTATTTCACAAAAAGAGAAAAGGAAGTGTCTAAAGCGTGCCCAAAATGTTAACAGAACTATCATAAAAACAACTGTTATTATAATTAACATACCACATCATTTCTACTCTTAAAAATAACCAATATTTTCATATAAATAAAACAGAAATAATTAATTTCTTGTTGCCAAAACAAATTATAGAGCGAGAGTAATAACCAAGAAACACAACTCTTGCCAACTATAAAATAAGAAAGGCTGCGGTTACTATATATAGATAGATTCATTTCTGACCCATAATTATACTTTTGAGTTATTTTTTTCTTGTACGCTTATTTGTTTAGTGGGGAAATACACACAGTGAATGTGAACAGGATCTGTCCAGGGTGCATGGTCAGAGTGAGCCCCTTAAAATGTCCGTAATTAGTTAACGTGAACAGTGGTCGCAAAATCCTTTTAATACTTCCCAGTGAAGGGCTGTCGCTGCGTTATCTTTTTACCACGCGACTGTTTTATTACTCATACACCTGACTGGAAAATATGAACACTCTTATTTCCTTTAAAAAAATGTTTACCAGTTGTCTGCCGAAAAACCCTGGAGATAAGGAGGTCTAGTGGCCCACTTGTTTGCAGGTAAAACGAGAAACGGCACTCATTTCCGACAATTGCTGACAGATTTAGCAATACTGAACGCAGTCTTGAAAACGTCTATAAATGACTCGGCGGCAGGATTTGTCTTCCATGATGATGTGGACAGTTTTGATAAGTTGTTATTATTGTTTATTGTTGTACTTGTGGTTGTTGTTGCAGTTTTGCTGTTTTTGGCGGGGGTGGTGTTCTTGTTGTTTTAATAGCTGTTGCTGATGTTATAGGTGGTGGTGATGTTTGTAGAGGTGCCCATATACAGTTCAGAATCGCTCAATTCTGTGGGACGTTAGACGGTGTGCATCAGGCAGGAAGTTGGCTGCTTGCACGCCTTAAGCTGGATCCTGGTTTTCGAAAGCGCCTTGAGCCCTTCTTTCAGCTATAAAAGAACAATTATTCATTTATTTTATTTATATTTAGGTCAGAACACAAGGCTGATCAATCCTGATATAACCTGTCAACACTACTGTCATGAACTGGCTAGTCTTAACTCTGCTTGTTGACTATTTAGCCATGTGTAGTCTTTGTAACAGTAGAGAAGTTAGACAATTACACAGCAGCAATTAAATTACACAGCAGACCACACACCGCGAGCCCGACCCACATCGCAGTGACTCAGCACTTGAGCTTTGAATCGGACCGTTTTAACCAATCAGAGCAGGCTCAGTGGGTAGAGCAGTTTTGAATGTGTCAAAACCTAACACAGTTTGAATCAGTCGTGTGTGAGACGAGGTAGAGTCAACATCTCCACAGCTAGAGAAACCTCTACACTCTTAGACCAGGAAGCAGGACTTAGAATCTTAGAATTCTATCAAGCCATCGCGGGCCTGAACTTGTCAAACAGGTAAATGAACACCCTTCTGTTTCATCGTGATATATTTATATTATTGTTGAAATTATGTTTGTGGAATTTGCTATGCATAAATGTGAATTGTTAATCCGAATTTGCCATACCACGTGGAAGAGCCGAGCACGAGGCGAAACACGACCGGTTGCGCCGCCATGTTGTATGCTGTACGGAACCACTGTTGTTTAACTTATATGTATGTTTGCAGACCAGTGGCTGTACCACTGAATGTTTATATTATTATTAATTCTGTATGTGTATAGTTAGACACGATTTATATTTATGTATGTATAGGAATTTAGAGTGAGATTCCAGTGGACCCCGGAAGTAGCAGAATGTTCGTCGCTTATGTATAGAGATGTGGAGCTATCACTGAGGGCTACTTTGGCTTTCAGTGAGACGCTCTGCACAAACCGATTATTCAGGGTTGTGCAGAATTTCGTCTCTTATATTACAGACGAGCAGGCGAGCTATCCTGTGCACCCCACTCCACAGAAACGACTAGTTGGTTGAGGATCCTCTACCGCACAAGACGGAAAGAGCTGCCTTGAAAAACACCCTGTCAGACCCCACAGCGTGGCAAGGGAACCCAACTACACAACGACACAGGTGGACCAGAAGCTACCTCACAGAAGGACTTCGAACACCCCACACATGAGTTAAGTGCATAAGGCGAAAGTGCACTTAAACTGATCATAACAGGACCACAGTAGTCCAACTCTTCAGAAACTGTAAAACGGACCACAGTAGTCCAAATCCACATGAAATATTATAGCAAGTGCCCGAGGAAGATATAACAGCTGCCTAGACTATCAGCGATCGAACTCTTAGCAGTGACTGAGACTTTTTAAGTTAGATTAGTACTTAGAGAATCTTGTATAGAGTAGAAGAAATAAATGTGTGATTTTAACTGTTATCAAGGGGCTGGACTACATATGATTCATAGCCGTGTGAAAGCTAGTGTGACAGTAATCTTTTACCATTTTTCTATCTATTTCTGTACCCCAACCTTAACACAGAACGAGCTAAACAAATAAATTTATTAAAGTAATTCATAGGGTGACTTACTAGCAGTTCCCACCGAATAAACGTGAGGGTCCATAATTCCATTGTGCAGAGCCCATAAACCCCACGTGACACTTTAATTGGCGAGCCTAGCCAGGATCTGTGTATAATAGGAATTGGGTATAACCGGACCTAAGTACAATAAAATTAGATAACAGTAGAAGTAGAATAACATAGAATAGTGTAAGGGTATAACACTGATCAGTTGTGGTTACACTATTCTTTAGTTAAAGACTTTTTTGCTTCAAATATTTTTGTGCCTGTATGTTGCATTGTTCTTTTGCAGGTTTTGCTTAAATAACTGTTGTATGCCATTTGACTTTTGTTTTATTCTATTATTGATTACGAATTTGATTGTCTTTACATTGTTTTTATTGAATTGCAATATTGCTAGTGTTTTGGTATTCCACTTGATTCAGAGGGTGTTCATAGACACGTTTGGCAATGTCGGACCCAGTGGCCTTGAGATTGCGCTTCAAGGAATTGGGAGAAGCCTTACACTTAGCAGGGGGAGACCTAATTGCGTATATCAATGCCGAGGTAGAGAAGCAGGAGGCTAAGGCAGAGAGAGCAGCGGAGAGAGAGGCAAAGAAATTAGAAGCAGAGCAGAAGAAGCTAGAGTTAGAAGCAGCAAGGGAGCAAAAGAAACTGGAACTAGAAGCAGAGCAGAAGAAACTAGCGTTAGAAGCAGAGCAGAAGAAACTAGCATTAGAAGCAGAACAGAAGAAGGTAGCAGCAGAGAGAGAAGCAGAAATTAGGAGGTGGGATTATGAGCGGGCAGAAAAAGAAAAAGAGAGGGAAGAAAAGGAAAAAGAAAGACAGCATGAGTTAGAGCTGAGGAGATTGGGATCAGGAGCTTCAAGTTCTTCCTCAACCCCTCCCCACTCAGATCAGCTAGAGGTAGCATCCAACCCTGTACAAGGAATGTCATTTCCACTGGGGACATTCAATGAGAGAGAGGAAGGTCTAGATCTCTATCTGACTAGGTTCGAGCGTCTAGCAACAGAGTATAAACTAGATCCCACCCATTGGTCTTTTAAGCTTAGTCAAGGGCTTAGAGGAAAGGCTTATGACATCTACAGTAAGCTACCGACTGACAGAGTGACTGACTATCACAAGGTAAAAGAGGCACTCCTAACGGGATTCGAACTGACAGGAGAATGCTACCGGCAAAAGTTCCGCACCAATAGGAGAGTGAAAGGAGAGAGCTATGCGCAGTTCGCGGATCGGTTGTCCACAACGCTGGATAAGTGGATTAGCCAGTCAGCCACGGCTAAGACGTATGATGGACTGACAGAACTGTTAGTATGGGAACAGCTACGGGAAACCATGACCCCCGAGCTGAGGACATTCTCAGTAGAGCAGGGCGCGGAAAGACTAGAAGATCTGGTCAAGGTCGCAGATAGGTACGTGGCCGCCCACGGAGAAGCCAAGAGCTTCAGGCGAGACCTAAAGCCTAACGGGAAAGAGGCACAGAAACGAAGCCCTAACCGGGAAGAGCGCACCGCGAATAAGCCGAATAACCCCAGACCCGGGCAGAATAAAGGACCCAACACGGAATTCGGGAAAAGAGGTCCCGCAGAACAGAGACGGTATTGTTCGTTCTGCAACAGAAACAATCACTCCACCGCAGAATGTTTCAAGTTGGCCGCACAACGTAGGGAAGAGCGCGAAAGCCGGCCAGCGCACAGAGTTCTAACTCAAAGCAGCGGTAACAAGCCACACACGATCGGAGATCACCCATCGGTGACAGACACGGTCAAGGTCAACGGAAAAGAAGCGAACTGTCTGTATGACACAGGTCTATCATACGACGCGATAGTTAGCGAATCTCTTGTATCGCGCGCGGACTTGACAGACAAGACAGTCGACTTACAAGGAGCAGACTTGACGAAACCGACGACTACTTGCCCAATAGCTTGGATAGAAGTAGAGAGTAGGTACGTCACAGGACGAATCCAAGCAGCTGTTTTACAGAAACCCCTGTATGATCTAGTGCTAGGTTGTAGGTATGTGTTCTTAGGCACGCCCCCCAACACTGTAGAGATAGCTGCAGTGCAAACCAGGGCCCAAGCTAAAACCCAACCACCCCAGCCCGAGTTCGCTCCGAATCCAGGACTCGAAGAGATCAAAACAGCACAGAAAGAAGACACCTCGATAGCGAAGTGCTTCCAGAAGCTACCCAAGGCGCACACACCCCCGCACAAGGGAGACTTCTACATGGAAGAGGGAGTTCTACATCGACAAGGAGATGGAGATCACACCCAACTAGTACTACCAGCCACCCTTCGAGCCCAAGTACTAGAACTAGGCCACAGCATGCCACTCAGCGGACACATGGGAATTGGAGCCACAGTACAGAGAATCAGCGCACACTACTATTGGCCAGGAATCACGGAGGATGTCAAGCGCTACGTGAAATCTTGCCACCAATGTCAACGATATTCCCCGCGACATCACACCGTACCAGTTACCTTAGGACCATCGGTAGTAGTCGGCGTGCCATTCCAGCAAGTCTCAGTAGACATAGTAGGACCACTGCCCATGACCAAGAAGAGGAACAGATTTCTACTCACACTCGTCGACGCATGTACGATGTGGTGCGAAGCAGTCCCGTTGCCAGCGATCGACACCAAGAAGATCGCAGATGCACTCATCGCCATCTTTACCAGAGTCGGATTCCCGGACAGCATTAGAACGGACAACGGATCTCAGTTCACCGGCCGCCTGATGCAAGACGTGTTCGAGTTGATACAAGTTCATCACATTCGCACACCACCATACCACCCAGCCAGCAACGGACAAGTAGAAAGACTGAACGGAACCCTTCTCACCATACTCAGGAAAGTCGCCGACGACAATCCAGAAGCGTGGGACACCTACGTGAATGCGGCACTGTTCGCATACCGAGAAACGCCCCATGCAGCCACAGGCTACACCCCGTCAACCTTGCTATTCGGCAGACCTCTAGCAGGACCGCTAGAAGCCCTACGCAGAAGTTGGACGGAGGCCAAGATAGACGACACACCAAGAGGTGCCACCAAGTACGTCGCAGACCTGCAGGAAACCCTCAAAGCAACGTGGAAGAAAGCTGGTGAAGCACTGAAGAAGGCAAGAGCCCGTCAGGCGAAGTACTACAACCGCCACGCGAAGGACAGAGAACTGCAAGTCGGCGATCAAGTGCTACTCTTACTTCCAAGTGGAACCAACAAGCTGGACATCGCTTGGAGAGGACCGTACCGGGTGACTGCCAAGAAATCCAAGACAGTCTACCAAGTAGAGGTGAACGGGAGAGCCCGATACCACCACATTAATCTCCTCAAGAAATACACGGACCGACCAGCGACTCCCAGCACTCACAACTTGTTAGCCATCGCCATCGCGGAAGAAGGAGAAAGCATGGAGACCAATGCAGTAGAGTATCCCCTGCACTCCAAAGAAACCTACAAAGACGTGATACTCAACGGAGACCTAGCCGCTAAACAGCAACAGCAAGTACGACAGGTCATTCGACAACATCAGACTGTGCTCACAGACCGACCAGGGAGGACAGACCTCGTCGAAGTAACCTTAACGGTGACCGACCCAACACCCGTCCGCCAGAAGCTCTACCCAATGCCACTGTCTCAGCAGCGAGCCATCAAGGAAGAGATAGACACCTTACTGGCAGCCGGAATCATCTCAGAGTCTACCTCACCCTACAGCGCAGGCACGGTATTGTTGCGAAAACCCAACGGAGAGCATCGACTGTGCATCGACTTCAGACTGCTGAATGCCGTAACGCAATTCCAGCCAGAGCCACTCCCGGACCAGACAGACCTATTTGCCCAGCTACAGCGAGCGAAGTACTTCTCACGCATCGACCTCAGCAAAGGATACTACCAGATACCAGTGCAACCGCAAGTCCGAAAGTACCTAGCGTTCAGCACTATGGAAGGACACTTCGAATTCAACGTGCTTCCATTCGGACTCCACAATGCACCCAGCATCTTCAGCGCAATGATGCGGAAACTCC
This sequence comes from Oncomelania hupensis, assembly GCA_036898135.1. Lineage (NCBI taxonomy): Eukaryota > Metazoa > Mollusca > Gastropoda > Littorinimorpha > Pomatiopsidae > Oncomelania > Oncomelania hupensis. The sequence goes on from CM072515.1 coordinate 5,724,571, forward strand.
TGGCACCCCTGAGCAGCGAGCACCTACACTCGTTTATGGACGACATCCTCATCGCAACACCTACGTGGGAGGAACATGTCACGCTCCTACAACAACTACTCGCACGCCTCAGAGACACAGGATTGACGGCAAGACCCACCAAATGTCAGATTGGATTCACAGAACTAGAATTTCTGGGACACACCATCAGTCAAGGAAGCCTGCGACCGGTAGAAAAGACAGTGAAACGCCTACTCGACGCTCCTAGGCCCAAGACCAAAAAGGAAGTACAGTCGTTTCTAGGACTCTGCGGCTTCTACCAGAAGTTCATCCCCAACTACAACAGCATCGCCGTGCCACTGACAAATGGAACCCGGAAAATCGCCCCGGACAAAGTAGTTTGGACAGCGGAATGTGAGACAGCATTCCAAACACTCAAGGACAGAATGACATCGGCGCCAGTACTCCACCTACCCGATTTGACTTAGCCATTCGTTCTTCGCACCGACGCAAGCGACTTAGGCCTCGGAGCAGTACTGCTACAGCGCGACCCCAAGAATGCAGAGACGCTATTCCCTGTCGCCTACGCCAGCAGAAAATTGAGACCCGCCGAGACCCACTACGCCACGTCGGAGAAAGAATGTCTTGGACTAGTCTGGGCCATACAGAAATTCCAACTCTACCTGTATGGGACCCACTTCACAGTTCAGGTGGACCACCAACCACTATCGTTCCTGGCAGCCTCCAAGTCTTTGAACTCTCGCCTGATGCGATGGGCACTCACCCTTCAGGCGTACTCATTCCAGATCGAGTACATCCCCGGCAAAGAGAACCACGGAGCCGACTACCTCAGTCGCCATCTCGTGGAGGACACAGCAGCTGTCGCCCACCCAACACAACTAAGGGCCACAGCACCAGAATTCGTCCCCGTCCAGTAAAACCCTGTCACTAGTGTCCGTAGCTACCTGGCACAGCATTGCAGCTCAGGTAGAGCAACTTACTTAGTTGGTAAATAGGACCCTAAGATAGTGCAGTGTTAAACTAGGCTCTGTAGTAGAAAAAGGTCGAATCCAGTAGTCATCGCCTTTTTTCAGTTGAGGGAGCCTGTCATGAACTGGCTAGTCTTAACTCTGCTTGTTGACTATTTAGCCATGTGTAGTCTTTGTAACAGTAGAGAAGTTAGACAATTACACAGCAGCAATTAAATTACACAGCAGACCACACACCGCGAGCCCGACCCACATCGCAGTGACTCAGCACTTGAGCTTTGAATCGGACCGTTTTAACCAATCAGAGCAGGCTCAGTGGGTAGAGCAGTTTTGAATGTGTCAAAACCTAACACAGTTTGAATCAGTCGTGTGTGAGACGAGGTAGAGTCAACATCTCCACAGCTAGAGAAACCTCTACACTCTTAGACCAGGAAGCAGGACTTAGAATCTTAGAATTCTATCAAGCCATCGCGGGCCTGAACTTGTCAAACAGGTAAATGAACACCCTTCTGTTTCATCGTGATATATTTATATTATTGTTGAAATTATGTTTGTGGAATTTGCTATGCATAAATGTGAATTGTTAATCCGAATTTGCCATACCACGTGGAAGAGCCGAGCACGAGGCGAAACACGACCGGTTGCACCGCCATGTTGTATGCTGTACGGAACCACTGTTGTTTAACTTATATGTATGTTTGCAGACCAGTGGCTGTACCACTGAATGTTTATATTATTATTAATTCTGTATGTGTATAGTTAGACACGATTTATATTTATGTATGTATAGGAATTTAGAGTGAGATTCCAGTGGACCCCGGAAGTAGCAGAATGTTCGTCGCTTATGTATAGAGATGTGGAGCTATCACTGAGGGCTACTTTGGCTTTCAGTGAGACGCTCTGCACAAACCGATTATTCAGGGTTGTGCAGAATTTCGTCTCTTATATTACAGACGAGCAGGCGAGCTATCCTGTGCATCCCACTCCACAGAAACGACTAGTTGGTTGAGGATCCTCTACCGCACAAGACGGAAAGAGCTGCCTTGAAAAACACCCTGTCAGACCCCACAGCGTGGCAAGGGAACCCAACTACACAACGACACAGGTGGACCAGAAGCTACCTCACAGAAGGACTTCGAACACCCCACACATGAGTTAAGTGCATAAGGCGAAAGTGCACTTAAACTGATCATAACAGGACCACAGTAGTCCAACTCTTCAGAAACTGTAAAACGGACCACAGTAGTCCAAATCCACATGAAATATTATAGCAAGTGCCCGAGGAAGATATAACAGCTGCCTAGACTATCAGCGATCGAACTCTTAGCAGTGACAGACTTTTTAAGTTAGATTAGTACTTAGAGAATCTTGTATAGAGTAGAAGAAATAAATGTGTGATTTTAACTGTTATCAAGGGGCTGGACTACATATGATTCATAGCCGTGTGAAAGCTAGTGTGACAGTAATCTTTTACCATTTTTCTATCTATTTCTGTACCCCAACCTTAACACAGAACGAGCTAAACAAATAAATTTATTAAAGTAATTCATAGGGTGACTTACTAGCAGTTCCCACCGAATAAACGTGAGGGTCCATAATTCCATTGTGCAGAGCCCATAAACCCCACGTGACAACTACGACTATTAAAATGAAAATAATTTAAATGACTGTTACTTTCCCTCCTTAGTAACCCTTGCAAAGGTCATGGATAACATAAATAATTATGAGAGAAGTACTAGTCAGAAAATTACCAGTCTTGCCGACACGTTACATAAGATATACGTTTTAAGAAATTGTCTTTGTCCAAAGGATTACATTCGAAAAATTATTTTCGGCCATGCAAAACAGGAAGAATACAATAAAAATGAATAACAATGGAACAGTACTTTAAATAATAACAACTTTTATGGTACATTTACATATAACTAACCTTTAAGAAGTCATTATTTTCTTGGTGTGGAGAGCAATTTTTAATATAAGTCTTGTCACAAGGGTGTGATTTTAGACAACAGCAACTAACAAACAAACAGATCTATTCAAAATCACATTCTATCCCAAGCACGTATAAATCCGTACAGTGCGGCCTGTTGTCATAACTGACCAAGCAAGGATTTATCTGTACGGCGAGAGTAGTTCTATTGAACGCCTTCTTATCTGGATACAGTTGTCTTCGCTTCAAAATGTCGAACCCATTATCCATTCCAGGAGAACAACAAACATACGTGGTTCACTGCGTCTGCTTCAAATCAGATCGAATTTTCGCAACTTTCTTCAAAGATGGTGAGTCAGTAACGGTTCTACTCTGCCAGAGAAGTTGACGAGCTGGATATGAACTATGATAATGACGATTTTTATGATCCTGACGAAATATTCCAGAAAAAACATCTCAACATTTTATTGAAAACTTTTTAGTTTCAGTAATTTCAAACTTATAGAGTTTTTGTTGGTTTGTTTTTGTTTTGTGTTTTGGCAGTACCCAAGAATGCTAGGAAAAAGCCTCTGCACAGTTGGGCCTGAGGTAAAGCGGCTGCCTTGCACAGCTGGAACAGAATGAGTTAACTATAACAACTTATACAGTTCGGTTCCAACAATAACACCCGCCTGGTCATGTAACATCGAACTATCTATAAGATCGTCTTGTGCATATAACAAATTTCATTTACTAACTCTTATGCACAGCAGGCTGAGTTATATTCGCTTCCCCACACTCCCACCACATCCCCCAATATTTTTTCCTCCCGCTTTTGGATTATTTAGGACTCATCTCGCACGTATTGGGAAAAAAATGTGTGCCTATATCTATATATCTATATCTATATATCTATATATCTATCTATATATCTATCTATCTATCTATCTATCTATCTATCTATCTATCTATCTATCTATCTATCTATCTATCTATCTATCTATCTATCTATCTATCTATCTATCTATCTATCTATCTATCTATATATATATATATATATATATATATATATATATATATATATATATATATATATATATATATATATATATATATACATACATATATATAAAATTTAATATAAATTCTCTCCAAATGGCTAGCACCATACAGCAACCATTAAGGAACAAGGAATAAAAACAAGCCAAGGGAGGCAAGTTAATTTAAACAAGAAAAATAATTATCCTGCTCTCAAAGGTGGACAAAAGTGAGACATAGTGACTTTCAATTCCATGTGCTTCTTAATGAGCTACAAGAGCTCAATAAGCAGTAGAATTGCATTCATAAAGCCTGGTTCTCCTGACGCGTTTCGATCTTTACCAAAGATCTCATCAGAGGAGGTTTGGCCCTGAATGCATAGACTACACTAAGTGCAGTCCAAATGTACTGCCTGGGTAGTCACAAAGACACCTAGTGTAGTCTATGCATTCAGGGCCAAACCTCCTCTGATGAGATCTTTGGTAAAGATCGAAACGCGTCAGGAGAACCAGGCTTTATGAATGCAATTCTACTGCTTATTGAGCTCTTGTAGCTCATTAAGAAGCACATGGAATTGAAAGTCACTATGTCTCACTTTTGTCCACCTTTGAGAGCAGGATAATTATTTTTCTTTTATATATATATATATATATATATATATATATATATATATATATATATATATATATATATATATATATATATATATATATATATATATATATATATATATATATATAAACTATTGCTTCTGGGCACCTTAAAAGTCACCCTCTACAGTGATGAAATTACATGCAATTATAGTGGGGGTACCCAAAAGCAAGGGGGTATATCTATATATATATATATGGGGAGAGAGAGAGAGAGAGATTAAGTCTGTCCGTTCGTCCGCCGTCCCTCTGTGCAAAGGTTGCAAGTGGTATAATTTTTTCAAAATTTATTTCATCTATCGCAACCACACTTATTTTTTTTATTTTTTTTATTTTAACAACTGTATTATCACCGAGGTGAAATTCGGGCACTTTCATTACATTACGTTACATGATTGTTGCTTTATGTCCCGCGGACTCTTCCGAGCCAAATCAGGACCGGACAACCCCCGATCCGCATAAAAGATCTGCTGAAACAACCCTAGTGGGAAAACTGAATGCCCTCCACCGGCCAGTCACTTTACAATAAAGACATCCCATGCAGGGGACGCTGAGGCTGCACTCTAATTTATCGAACCCTCGTTTACAAAAACAAAATAGAATACAAACATCATTATAAATTATCAACAAAACACATACATATAAACTGCCTACATTGCTAAATAATAACATCATAGGAAGTCCTAGTGACCACCCGGCAGAAAGCGTCCAATATTCTCAAGCTGATCAAACAGACCTCACACACAAACAAGGAGTCTTGTCCCGGAAGAGTTTTCAAGAAAAAAGTTAGGTGACTGGTCTAGCGAAGAAGAAGATAGTATAACAGATTGATAGAGCAAAGCAGGAATGAGAAAGAACTAATGAGAAAGACAGCGACAGTGGGAATTTAAAGCACTAAATTTCCAGAAAGTGGGGATACTATTTATACTGAACCCCCCAGCACCCTAACGGGGTATGCACTTTCATTTGGAAAGTACAGCAGCCCCAAGTGAAGTGCTTTAGTAGTAGTTTACCCAAGGTACATGCTGGGTGTGTTCTTGTCACCGGCACTCACCCGTCTAGGACATGAGCGTCAGGATCTTTAAAGTCGGTTATGATGGAATGCATGCGACACAGACTAGACCTCGGCTTATACTCTCATCCGAAGGAGTAGATGGTGGGATAGTGTATACCCATGCAGTGATGGAGATCACGTACAATCGTACGTGTTTCACGTACTGAGTTGGGAAATCAAGTAACGAAAATGTAATGAAAAGGTATAAACACGCACAAAGTCAGTGCCAAAGGGGTATGAAAACGTAAAGCTAAGTTGCTGGGAGGTATCATCAGGTACAACTATTTCGGTCGTGCGTACAGCTTTCGCTCGATTTGGATCGTGTGCTTGTGCGTCCTGCGCGAACGCCTACCACCCTCTCTCCCCCTCCTATTCATTCTGTTGCTTCCGAGAAACAGCCAATCATATGCACGATAATATTCACTATTTTTTTCTCGACGCTTTTGATTGGCTATATAAGACTGACAACAACCCAACATTAAACATGGCCGACAAGTATCGATCTGAGGGGAAGCCGAAGCAAAACTAATTGCTCAAAAAATGTAAAACAAGATAAAGGAAAAGAAAAACAAACTTTTTTGTCAGCCTTTGGCTTTGAGTGCTCGGTAAGAGAAGGAAAAGGTGAGCCGCAACCGGGCCTGGCTGGAGAAACTCAAACTGATGAAAAGACTTTCCAGGAGAAATGGCTCCTGGAATTTCCGTGGCTAACACTGAAAGAAAATGGTTCTATGCTGTGCAAACAAAGTGTTTATTACGTAAGTTGGTGTACCCCCTAAAAAACTGAAAGGGGGTATAAAAAAACCCCTTATGTTTGCAATGAAAGTATGAAAATCCCCACATGTTTTGGTTGAGGGTATAAATACCCCTAGCTTAAAAACTTTCTCCATCACTGCCATGAGACCTCAAAAGAGGGCTTATACGTCAACCTTTTATAGTTTCTTTGATCGTATCCTATCTTATCCTATCCCGTAACTCGAAGGTCGTGGGTGCACCACAGATGGTCGTTTAACAGCATCCTCCATCTTTCTCTGTCCTCAGGAACCCTCATGGCTTCGCTCAATGTCAAGCCAGTCCATTCTCGAATGTTGTCCTCCCACCTCTTTTTCTGGCTCCCTCTTCTTCTGCCTCCTTGCACCATGCCTTGCAGGATGGTCTTTGGAATGTCTGATGTTCTGCTGACGTGGCCATACCATCGGAGTTTCCGTTTCTTCACCACTGTGAGCATATCATCATGTTGTCCAATGGCTTGTGTGATGGTCTGTCGGACTTCGTCGTTGGTGATGTGCTGAGTATAGAAAATGCCCAGAAGTCTTATGTAGCACCTCATCCCCATGCTTTGTGTTCTTCGTTGTAGATCTGCTGTGAGGGTAAATGTCGCGACACCCGGGCGGGTTCCGCGACGTTCAGCTCAAAACAACGAGTGGTAGGATAGAAACTCAAACGAAAGAAACTAACACAAAATGCCAGATGACAATCACACTCTTTTATTCAACAACAAACACGCACTCACAGGAATATGGGATACTAAAGCACCCTCGTCCTCTATCAAGACCCCCAACCCAGTATCTACAAAACAGTTACCGCCCTTGTCTAGCTGAAAACCCCGATCTATACACAACAAAATGCCCAACACTTTTTCAACGTATGTATAGGAAATTAGAGTTGAGATTCCAGTGGACCACGGACGTAGCAGAATGTTCGTCGCTTATGTATAGAGATGTGGAGCTATCACTGAGGGCTGCTTTGGCTTTCAGTGAGACGCTCTGCACAGACCTATTACTCAGGGTTATGCAGAATTTCGTCTCTTATATTACAGACGAGCAGGCGAGCTATACCGTGCGCCCAACTCCACAGAAAACACGAGTTGGCTGTTTAGCCTCTACAGCACAGGACTGAGAGAGCCACCCTGGAAAACACCCTCCAAGACACCACAGCATGTCAATGGACCAAACTACACGACGACCCAGCGTGTACCAGAAGCTACCTCAACGAAGGGCTTCAAACCCGCTACACAAAAGCTAAGTGCCCAGGAATCAGTGCACTTAAAACTGATAGCAAAAGGATCACAGTAGTCCACTCTTCAGAAAACTGTAAAACGGACCACAGTAGTCCAATCTTTATGAACTCTAGTAGCCAGTGCCCTAGGATGAGACAATAGCTGCCTAGACTATCAGCGATCGAATCATGTGCATTGACTTGTGACTTTTTAAAGTAGATTAGTACTTCGAAGATCTTGTATAGAGTAGAAGAAATAAATGTGTGATTTTAACTGCTATCAAGTGGCTGGACTACATATGATTCATAGCCGTGTGAAAGCTAGTGTGACAGTGAACTTTTACCATTTTTTACTATCTATCTCTGTACCCCAGCCTTAACACAGACCGAGCTAAATAAATAAATGTATTAAAGTAATTCACCGGGTGACTAACTAGCAGTTCCCATAGAATAAAGCGTGAGGGTTACAGCATTCCATTGTGCAGAGCCCAGCAACAACTAAACCCCACGTGACAAGGCCCACGTTCGATCGATTTGCCAAGCAAATCTCCACAGCCCGGCCCGTCAAATCTGCTGGTTTGACTAACCTGCCCGCGACTGCCCCTATCTCCGCCCCCGTATCTCTCAACACCCGAACGTCCTGCCCATTCGCCCTACCTTGGCCACATGGATTATACGGTCTGATTGCGTACACGCTAGCCTGAGGTGCGGTCTCCGTGGAAATAGTACGCCCTACAGTAACCTGGCTCACTGACTGAGGTTTGACCTTGCAATCTTTAACCATGTGTTTCTCTGACCCACAACGGTAACAACGACGTACCCCACTACCCCCTTCTGTCCTCCCTACCTTCTGAATCTGACTTCCTCGGTTGCTAGGCTGCTGAGTAGCTTCCGGTCGTCTAGAGAAACTTCGTCTTTGACTGGGTAATACGGGTGCCGGTGCTGACGCTGCTCGTTTCGCATCTACCACACGCTGCGCCAACTCAGCTGCCTCATTGCTCGTCTCAGGCAGGTGTTCCCTTTGTGGTCATGATGGAAAACAGCTGTTCTCCGATAAAGGTGTCCAGTACCTGTGCTACGTCGGTGATATCTTTTCCAGCTAGCGAAAACCATTTCTTCACGAACGATCCTAGCCTATCTACCATCTGGGGAAATGTCTCTGCGGCTTCCTTCTTGGCTTCCCGAACTGCCTACGATAGTAGTCGGCATCTTTCCTGAATCGTTTCAACAGAGCGTTTCTCACTGTAGTATATTAGTTTTATATAATAAGACATTAACATTGAATTTGTATAATTAGACATTAGGAACTTCCGGCAACATTGTTCTATAGCCAGCCATGCTAGCAAGACGTGTTCCAACCGGGCGGAATTATTCCCGGACAAGTTGAACATTACCCTCTGTGTTTGGAGTGTATAATATATATGTGTTGTGCTGTGAGCATGGACAAACACTACACTCACTGCGTCAAAGTCTTGCGCTTGCTCAGGCGTCAGACGAAGGTAGGTGTCCCGGGCTTCCCCTTGTAACAAAGGCGCTAGCCTAACCGCCCATACCTCCCTTCTCCAACCCTGAATCTCGGCTACTCGCTCAAACATCTGTAGGTAAGCTTCTACGTCCTCTCTCTCCTCCAAGGGTTTCAACTTGACTGAATAGTTTGCCCTCTCTCTTGAGCCCTATTCTCCCCCTCTCTCTCTCTCTGATCAGCTCTGTCTTCCTCCCTAGCTCTACGTTCCTCCTCTAGCCTCATTTCAAGCATTCTTCTTTCTGTTTCTCTAGCTACCCTTTCTGTCTCTAATCTAAGTTCCAAAAGGCTCCGCTCGTCTTCCCTCGCTGCTCTCTCATCTCTCTTCTCTTCATCTCTCTCTCTTCTCTCTTGTCTCCTCTCCTCCTCCCTTCTCTCCTCTTCCCGTTCTCTTCTCATCTCGCCCATGATGTACTGCACCAACGCCCCATCTCTGAACGCTAGACATTCTCCAATCTGCCTAAATCTCTCGCTATCGTCGAGCTCGACTGCGACCTTGCCCCGTGAACTGGGTGATTTAGCATAAATTTTAGGCAAAGTCAAATGGCTGCTTACTGCGGAAGCCTCCCCTAGTAGCCCCGTCACCGAGCCCTCGTCACTCGAGTGCTGATCGCCCAGCTCCGCCTCCGTACGGGCTCTAGCATCGCGACGCTTCGCAGCTCGGGCATCCCGCGTGGCCATGGCGAGAAAGAAATGAAGAACAGAAATTAGTATATACACAACAGATAACACTTAACTGGTACAAACACCTAACGGAACGAATACGCAACACAACAGTCACAGGAGCCGAGGAATCGTTCACCGTCGTACCCTTAAAGGCGAGCAAGTGAACCCTACAACCCAATTCCCCGTTAATGCTTCTACACTCCAAGTGTGATCCCTAGTGCAAAACACCCCACACTCCCGCCAACCGCCCGCTGCGTACCCTTTCAACACTCAACAACACAAGCACACAACATACACACCTGGCACTTCCCTAACAAAATAAAATGAGTCTATCCCACTTCTGACACCAAAATGTCGCGTCACCCGGGCGGGTTCCGCGACGTTCAGCTCAAAACAACGAGTGGTAGGATAGAAACTCAAACAAAAGAAACTAACACAAAATGCCAGATGACAATCACACTCTTTTATTCAACAAGAAACACGCACTCACAGGAATATGGGATACTAAACCACCCTCGTCCTCTATCAAGACCCCCAACCCAGTATCTACAAAATAGTTACTGCCCTTGTCTAGCTGAAAACCCCGATCTATACACAACAAAATGCCCACAACAATATGTAACAATATTAATAATAAATTCAATTCAGGTAAATACAATTCAAGCTGAATTCACAATCAGGACATCTTAAAATTCAATCGTATAAACTAAACTAGCTTACAGTCCGGAATCACTGTATGCAATATAACTGTTATTCTAGCTCAGTAGGAGCTAAAGCAGTCGATCACACGAAAAAAATCAAGTAATTTACATTAAATAACGAGTTATGTTTTTAGGTGCGTGGTGTGCAGATCTGTGTGTGTGTGTGGGTGTGGTGCGTGTAGATTCCTGTAGTCGATGGAGAGCTTCGCCCGAAGCAACGGCAGGTCCAGTCGATGATGGAGGACCACACCCCCCAGCTGCAAAGGCAGAGGTCTCAGAACGGATGTACACACGGTACAGTCGTACAGCAGCGACACGTGGAAACGTAGAATTATCCAGTGGTAGTAGCGGTAACAGAAGCAGAAGTAATGGCAATGGAGAACTACCAGAAAATGGGTTAACAGTGACGATGGTAGTAGTAATCCCAAATAAATATGCACAGCCCAATCTGTAGACAAACACAGAGTCTCAACAGCTTGTCTACGAAACTTAAATAGCCTACTACATAACAGAATACGCCTTCCTCCGTCCGCCATCTTGACCTGGTTATACATGCATCTCAATAATGCAATACAACTCCTAATTCCATAATTTACATCTCTTCCATAAAACATAATTGTTTATATAAATAAATAAATAAATAAATATATATATATATATATATATATATATATATATATATATATATATATATATATATATATATATATATATATATATATATATATATATTGTTATTACAACTGCACTCCCATTCACACCATCCCGATTTCTCATCCTCATCACATTCTCTTCCACCCCTCCCCACGTTATAATACACATTCATTCAATTCCTATATACTATAATACAACCTAAAATTTCATCTTATCATTCATCACCCTTTTTAACATCATTCTCCCTTTCTTATTCATCACCCCTCACTTCTCTCTCACTTTAAACATCATTTTCACTTTTCCCCTTTTACAATCACAACATACATCATTCACACAACATCCCGTTTTATATCATACATCAACGAAAAAAATCATATACAAATCATCATATATAATACAACACAATATCATCATATCACCCCTCCAACATAGTACACCCCCTTCATTCATCATTTTTTACTTTAACATGCATACTTCATTGTCCCCTTTGAGTCACAACATCACACATTTCCCGTTTACACATAACAACAAAACAATGAAAATCATATATTCAAAACACTATTTATCAAAATTTTCTTATTCAAGCATTCAATCACGTACGACTCGAAATGCATTAGCCACTAAGGGAATTGTAGGTTTCACACTCACCTTTAGGCCTCCTTGTACACAAATACACACACAATACAAAACAGCCACCACCAGCACCACACTTGTTATGAGAGTATAATTCTTACTTTATTTTGTCAATTACTGGTCCCTACGACGAAATACTGACCTTGGACGGTGGCTAAGAAGGCACACGTAACCCTACCCTTCCACTGAATAATCTAGAATTCACCCAACAGTCATCTGCCCTAAGAAGGACCTGGGTGGTTCGAAGCAACGTAACCCTAAAAGACCTAATCTGCGACACACTAAAAATCACATATGCCCAAAAGAAAACTGCTCAAAGCAACCGACTCTGCTAACTAAATCACATACCATACACAGACAACATCGAGTCGACTCAGTAACCCACTTTCCTCATTATGCATTATGCACCTTTTCGGTAATCACGTGAAACTACGCATACTTAAATCTTTCATGCGCAATAATAGAAAACTGCCGATCTACTTATGTACACTGTATATTAGAGATGTGCAACTCTGCACGAAATATAGCCATCTCTAGCACGTGTTGAAAACTCGTGTCGTCACAGTAAATGTTTCGCAAGCGTATAGGAAGATGGAGATGACAAGGGAGCGCTTTCCAAATTGGCTTCAACCTTGTTAGGGTGGCAATTGTTTGTGCGATTCTGGAGAGGGCTTCCTGTCGGGACCCATTGTTTCCTATGGCTCAATGGCTCCTAAATATTTGAAGCTATGCACTGTGTTAAGAGATTGGCCTTGGACTTTGATGCCATTGGTGTTGTCAGTAATCATTTTGATCTCTGCACTTATTTCCATTCCATAGGCTCTGGAGGTGGTGTCAAGCCTCTGTACCAGCTGTTCAAGTTATTGTTCCTCTCCAGCCAATCCATCAATGTCATCCGCAAAACGAAGGTTGGAGATTGCTCTTCCCCCTATGCTGACTGTGCCTTCGTGATAATAATAATAATAATAATAATAATAATAATAATAATAATAATAATAATAATAATAATAATAATAATAATAAATGTAGATTTATATAGCGTCGCATCACAGCCACAAGTGGCTGTGCTCTCCACGCTTGACACATTCATACACCATTTATACTACACAACAACAGTAGGTATATAAAGTCTGAATAAATTCACTAAAATGTACAACATAATGTTAAAAAGATTCAATAAAAATATTACATTGAAACACATAAAAAGGCAACTAAAACTATTATTAACTTGTAAAAGGCAACCAACACTTATAACAATTATAAAAAGCGAACACCATTAAAAAGCGAACACCATTGCCCGTGCATGGAGCGCCATGACATGTGTGCATACTAGACTGATGATGAGATGTAATTCATGTTTGTTATTGAGAAGGAGCAATAAAAGGTGTTTATGGAAAAGGTATGTTTTGAGTTGTCATTTAAACGCTTGTTGTGTTTGCGCATGGCGGATATTGTGTGGAAGGGAATTCCATTGAGTGGATGCACAGAAAGCAAAGGGCATCTGACATAATGCGCTCTAGGAAGATGTTGAAGAGTGTTGGAGAGAGCAGGCATCCCTGACGCACACCGATTGTTGTTCTGAACGACTTTCCGATTACGCTGTTGTGGAGGACTGCACTGGTAGCCTCGTCATACAGGCTTTTGATGATTTCAATAATTTTAGGGCTGATGTTGTACACTCTCATGGTTGCCCACAGAGCTGCATGCTAGACTCGGTCAAACGCCTTTTTAAAGTCTACGAACACATGATATAGATGTTGTTGGTGCTGTAAATAATTCTCGCAAATTATTCTGAGGTTGAAAATCTATTCAGATATTTTTTTAGAATTAAAAAGAATGAGTGTGAATGTATGTGGTTGTCGAGAATATATTTGAATGTTTGGCCATCTTGTCATTTTATTTCAGGTTGCTTTTGCAATGACCACTGTTTTCCACAAAGTAGATTGTGTAGACAGTAAGTAATTTTTGTTTTTAATCAGTAACACTCGATCAATAAATAGAGCATGTACCCACTTTCAAACTCTGATGATGATGATAATGATGATGATGATGATGATGATGATGATGATGATGATGATGATGTTTATGATGCTGCTATTGTTGTTTTTGTTGATGATGATGATGATAATAACAATACTAATAATAATAATAATAAAAATAATAATAATAATAATAATAATAATAATAATAATAATAATAATAATAATAATAATAATAATAAGAAGAAGAAGAAGAAGAAGAAGAAGAAGAAGAAGAAGAAGAAGAAGAAAATAAAGAGCAATGGGCAAAAAATCTTGAAAAAAAGCAAGCCATCTAAATGTATTTCCGTACACTCGCGTAACCGGTAAAATAATCATCTTCACAAGTGTTAATTTTCTTAACGGTGTTGTGACCCGGCTTTATTAGAAGGAACATGAAATGTTAGGCCACACTCCGGACTATTTGCAAGCCAAAAACTGATCAAAATGGGCTGTGCCAATGTATAGATACAGCGAAAGACGTGTTTAGAAAATGAAGCATAATCACCTCCACCTTTTGAGGTATTTCAAATAGGAATGATCTAACATGCTTGGCAGTAGTTAAAATATCCACAAATTAAAAAAATTATGAATTTCGGTTCAGTTATTTTTTTAAAAATAAGGCCAAAATTGTGTTTTGAACAAAAAAGTGAAATTCAGCTCTGCACAATGGATTGCTATTACCCACTCGTCTTTCGTCTGCGTAGATCGGCTAGTTAAATCATCCTATGACTAATCTTAATACATTTATAAGTTTGGCCCGGTCTGTGTGAGGATGGGGTTACAGAGATAGGGAGAAAAGTGTAAAGATTCACTGACACACTAGCTCTCGCACGGCTATGAAACATAGGTAGTCCAGCCACTTGTTAACAGTAAATATCACACATGTATTTCCTCTACTCTATACATTGTCACAAAGAAAGGGGTTGGGGGGAATGAGGGTAAGCTCTTAATCTCTAGCACTGTATTGCCTCCCTTGCTTAGGCCAATGTTGTGATGACATTCAAGAGATTAATGCTAGGAGTTACTAAATAAATGAGAGACAGTCAAAGGGCAGACGAGAAAGATTGAAGGCTAAACCAGTTAAGAAATTCAAAACAAGGGGGAAGTCAAGGTAGGTATAATTTCTAACTAGTCACTTTTATTAAATAGAATTAGGTCGTCTGAGTTGAGTAAGCTATGGGTGAGTCACTGAATATAGTCAATACTAGTTGGGAGTATCTTGGAGATATTCTGGGTGGGCGCTCTCAGGAGTACTGGGGCTACTGAGGACTGCTATCATCACTGGGCAGTAGGTTATCTGGATTGTTCAGGGTATTCGACCAGAGTCTCTGCGATTTGTGATGCTCGTAGGGTGAGAACTTAGCTCTGTTTGCGAAGGGCGGTGGTTGGTCCAGGATAGTCTGGGCGGTCAGCAGGTTAATAGCGTGGGTGGGCAATGCGGGTCAGTCGGTCACTCTCTTGAGTAATGACCTATGGTGCAACTTTCTGGTGCAGGCAGGCACAGGCGTGGTTTTCAGCTTACGTTGCTAGCTGGCTAGGGAGTGATGAAATCCGGTGAAACGCTTCGCGTTGACTCCCTGGGTTGTCAGGGGCCTGCAGCGGGTCGGCGACTTATAGCTGGTACAGGGCCGGGGGATTCGCCCTGCACAGGAGCCCGTCTGTAAAGCAATACAGACTCTGTATCAGCTGGGTATGTGTATCCTGGGTTCAGCGCCTGTTGGCGCGCGTGCCCATCAGATTTCAAATTGGTCTGACCGGTCGAGGGTCGACCGGTGCATACCAACAGTCCAACAATTGCAACCAGGGTTATGGGGCTATTGTGGAGTTTACCGGCAGCCGCTAATATAGGATACCTTCGGCGCCTTAAGATGGGGTGGCGGACAACAGGGCAGATATTTACACAGTGGGGACATAGGAGAAAAGCAAATGGAGTAGATACAGGACAATGGGGGTTGCAGGCAAGGGGCTGTACTGGGGGACTTTAATCTATGTGGAGGGACAGCATGGCATGGGATATTTACACATGGGGCTAACAGGGAGCATACAAGTATAAATTCAAACTTGTCATGAGTCACAACCAAGGCAGATAATATATACAAGGAAATAATACATGTCACAGCAACACATCAAGACAAGACTATAAACACGAACGTACATATCAACAGGACATACGAACATGTTGGGCGATCGACGGGTGATGGGTAAGCTACATGACATAGAGTAAGTTTCCTCTCTTACCTTGACTAAGACGGGTCGAATCACAAGAGTACTGCCGTAGCTCAGAGGTCGCCGGTTGATGGGACGTGTCTAGGACAGGTTGTTGTGGCTTCGAGGATTTGAGGCTTGCGTCTGACGACGAATTCTGGCTGTGTGTGAGGTTTTAAGGATGTTTCCCGAGGGGCGGGGCTTAGGCGGATTAGCCAGCGTGCGTGGTAGGGATGACTGGATGTGTGGAAGGGATGATTGTGTGCAGCCTGCGTCAGAGGCTCGATTGTCCGCACGTCACAGAGGCCCCCCCAAGGAAAAAGGCGAGGTCGTAGGCCTCGACTGAGACGCGGCCAATCAGCTCTGAGGTCAGCTGCTGGGTGAGACGATGGTTGCGATGATCCGGGTGATGCGGGCGATGCGGGGTTCCGGGTAGTAGACGGCGGAGGCCCAAGGCTGGGGTCCGCGGAGCTGCCGGGTCTCGGCTACGGTTAGTGGGCGGCGGCGGGCACGAAGGCTGGGGCGTCGGCCCTCAGTGGTGACTCGATGGGGTCGGTTGCGGGATGGCGGCTGAGGAAGTCCGCTCCGTGGTTATCTTTCCCTGGGATGTGCTCCAGCTGGAAGGAGTATGCCTGGAGCAGCAGAGCCCACCTCATCAGCCGGGCGTTGAGTGATTTTGACGTCGCCAGGAAAGAAAGCGGCTGATGGTCTACTTGGTCAGTGAAGTGTGAGCCGTAGAGGTACAGCTGGAACTTCTGGACTGCCCAGACGAGGGCGAGACACTCCTTCTCCGACGTGGCGTAGTTCTGTTCAGCCGGTTTCAGCTTCCGGCTGGCGTACGCGACGGGGAAGAGTGTCGGGGCGTCCGCGGAGTCTCGTTGGAGAAGAACGGCTCCGAGGCCTACGTCGCTGGCGTCCGTGCGCAGGACGAAGGGCTGTGCGTGGTTGGGTAGTCGCAGGACTGGCTGCGACGTCAGTTTATCCTTGAGCTCCTGGAAGGCAGCTTCACACTGCGGGGTCCAGAGGACTCGGTCCGGGGCGGTTTTCCGGGTTAGGCTGGATAGTGGTGCGGCGATCCCATTGTATCCTGGTACAAACTTCTGGTAAAAGCCGCTCAATCCCAGGAAGGACTGAACGTCTTTCTTGGTCTTGGGGCGGGGCGCGTCTCGAAGGCGCTGGACAGTCTTTTCCAGTGGCCGGAGCTGTCCATGGCTGATGGTGTGGCCAAGGAATTCGAGCTCTTGGTATCCGAACTGGCATTTGGTCGGCCGGGCAGTGAGGCCAGCTTCTTTGAGGCGGCGTAAGAGTTGGCGCACCACTCGCAGGTGCTCCTCCCATGTCTCCGTGGCGACGAGTATGTCATCCATAAAAGAGTGTAGGGACGGGCAGTGGAGGGGGTCCAACAGCTTCCGCATCATCGTACTGAAAATGCTGGGGGCATTATGTAGACCAAACGGCAGAACGTTAAACTCATAGTGGCCGTCCATCGTGCTGAAGGCCAGGTACTGGCGGGATGAGGGGTGCACGGGGATCTGGTAGAAGCCCTTGCTCAGATCCACTCTGGAGAAATATCTGGCGGACTGTAGTTTCGCAAACAAGTCCGTTGGGTCGGACAGGGGTCCGGGCACGAACTGTGTCACGAGGTTCAACTGCCGGAAGTCGATGCAGAGGCGATGCTCTCCGCTGGGCTTCCGTGATAACACTATACCGGCGCTGTAGGGGGAACGGGATGGAGCGATGACTCCGGCTTGTAGCAGAGCCTCAACTTCTGTCCTTACTACCTGCTGCTGGGATAGCGGGACGGGGTACGGTTTCTGGCGGACGGGTGTGGGGTCCGTCAGGGTTAGTTGGACTTCCTCTAGGTCCGTCCTCCCAGGTATGTCGGTGAGGACTTCCTTGTACTCGGCTACGATGGCGCGTAGTTGGCGTTGCTGGCCGGCGGGGAGTGAGGGGTCCAGAGATACGTCCCGGAAGGATTCCTTCCCTTGTAGCGGAAATTCGGCGACGCCGGTCTCTGTTCCATCCACTTCGACGGCCAGCGCGACCGTGAGTAGCGAGTGAGTGTCCGGGGCGGTTGCGGGTTGCTCCAGGTACCGCTTGAGCAAGTTGATGTGGTGGGTCCCGGGTTTTCCGCCTACCTCGATGCGGTAGGTGGTGCGTGAGAGCTTCTCCAGCACCGGGTAGGGTCCTTGCCAAGCTATGTCTAGCTTGTTCGTACCGCTGGGGAGAAGTAGTAGGACCTGGTCTCCTACTTGCAGTTCTCGGTCGCGGGCGCGGCGATTATGGTAGCGGGCTTGTCTCTCTCTCGCCTTCCTCAGGTTGGCGGAGGCGGCTTTCCATGTGGCCTTGAGAGTCTCCTGGAGCTTGGTGACGTATTTCGTGGCGTCGACCGGTGCCTCGTCCAGTTTGGCGTCGGTCCAGCTACGTCGTAAGGCGGCTAGAGGTCCAGATAGGGGTCTCCCAAAAAGCAACGTGGAAGGAGTGTATCCGGTGGAGGTGTGCGGGGTCTCTCGATATGCGAAGAGCGCTGACGTGACGTAGGTGTCCCACGCTTCCGGTTGTTCGTCGGCGATCTTGCGGATGATCGAGTTGAGAGTCCCATTCAGGCGCTCGACCTGTCCGTTGCTAGCGGGGTGGTAGGGTGGAGTACGGAAATGACGAATGCGAAGTAGGTGGAAAACTTCCTGCATGAGTTTTCCTGTGAACTGGGACCCGTTGTCGGTCATGATGTTGTCCGGGAATCCGACTCGTGTGAATATCGTGACGAGCGCGTCGGCGACTCGGGCGGCGTCAATCTTCGGCAGTGGAACGGCCTCACGCCACATAGAGCAAGCGTCGACAAGGGTAAGCAGATACTGGTTCCGCTTCTTGGTTCGCGGAAGGGGTCCTACTATGTCGACGGCCACTCGTTGGAAGGGCGTTCCGACGACGACGGTGGGGCTGATGGTAACCGGCACGGTGTGATGGCGGGGCGAGTATCGTTGGCACTAGCGGCAGGACTTGACGTAGCGCTTCACGTCTTCTGTCATCCCGGGCCAGTGGTACTGCGCGCTGATGCGTAGGGTGGTTGCTCCTATGCCCATATGTCCACTTAGGGGCATGCTGTGGCCAAGTTCCAGGACTTGGGGGCGAAGGGTCGCAGGTACGACGAGTTGCGAATGGTCGTCCTTCTGACGGAACAGGAGTCCGTCCTCGACGAAAAAGTCCCCGGACTTGGGTGGAGTGCGTGCGGCGGGTAGCTTTCCGTAGCACTTGCGGAGGGTGACGTCTTCTTCTTGGGCCTTCCGGATCTGTTCCGGCATCTGGTTGGGTATCGGTGGTGGGGTCGCGGCTGTTTTCGCCTGGGCGCGCGTCTGGACGGCGGCCATCGACTCCACAGGCTGGGGCGGCATACCCAAGAATACGTAACGACATCCTAAGATCAAGTCATACAGGGGCTGGTCCATCACGGCAGCTTGGATGGTTCCCGTGACGTATCGGCTGGTGACTTTGATCCGGGCTATAGGGAGCGTGGTGCTGGGCTGTGACGCGTCGGCCAACTTCAGGGTGATCGTTTCGCCGGTCAGGTCTTGTTCCCTGATGAGCGAGCGGCGGACGACGGCGTCGAACGTGAGTCCGGTGTCGTATAGACAGTGCGCAGGGTGATCGTTGACAGTCACCTGCTCGGTGACGGCCGGTCGGTCGGTGGGGGTGACGACGGGGGTTACCGGGTTCCCGTCGGGAGTGACTTGGCGTAGGGCCAATACCGTCCCTTGTTTGCGACGCTGGTCGCTGTGGCGACGAAAACACTTCTCGCGGGTGTGTCCTCGGCGCTGGCAGTAGCCGCAGTAGAGCTCTCCGCTCCGCTTCCCAGGCTCTGCTCCGGGGTTTGGGCGTCCTTTAGGCGGGGGTGGACGGTGGTTCGCTGGCGGGACGGGCCGGCGAGGCTGGTGGCGGGTATCTGGTGACGAGGGTGCGGGGGGATCCCGGCGAGGCTGTCTGTCGTCGGGGTGGGCGGTAAGGTAGCGGTCCGCGACTATGATAAGGTCCTCTAGTCGGGCGGCTCCCTGTTCGGCGGCGAAAGTCCGAAGCTCCGCTGGCATTGTCCCTCGGAGTTGCTCGGCTAGCATCAACTCGAGCAGTCCGTCGTACGTTTTAGGTTCGTCCGTCTGCTCTAACCATTTGTCCCGTAGAGTGGCTAGCCGGTCGGCGAATTGCGTAAACTTCTCCCCCTTCTCTCTCCGGGAGTTCCGGAAGTTCTTCCGGTAGTGCTCACCTGAGAGTTCAAATCCATGAAGTAGAGCTTTCTTGAGGGCGGGGTAGTCGCCCTCCTCGGCAGTCGGCGTCTTGGCTAGAATTTCATAGGCCTTCCCCTTTAGGCCATGACTAAGCTTGCGGTACCAGTACTGGGGGTCGAGGCTGTTTTCTCCCGCGACTCGTTCGAATCGGGCGAGATAAACTTCTATCGATTCGTCCCGTTCGACGAATGGGTCCAGGGGAAAGTTCATCCCCGGAATCGGCGGGGGGGATTGCGGATATTCCGGCGCTGGCGGTGAAGCTGGGGGCGATGAGAGAGAAGTCCTCGCTCACGGGCGATGCGATGCCTAGCTCGCGGCGATCGCGCTCAAGCTGGAAGAGTGCTTGGCGCCGTTCAAGTTCCTTGTCCTTCCTCTTCTCCTCAAGTGCCGCGACCCTCTCGTCCTCCTCCTTCTTCCTTGCGGCGGCCCTCTCCTCCTCCGCTATCCTATCTTTCGCCTCCTCCCTTCTCCGCTCGGCGGCTCTCTCCTCCTCGGCTATCTTCCGAGCGGCGGCTCTTTCCTCCTCTGCGACTCTCTCTTTCTCCTCCTCTCGCTTCCGAGCGGCGGCCCTTTCCTCCGCGGCGAGGCGCTCCTTCTCCTCCTCTCTCTTCCGGGCCGCTGCTCTTTCTTCCTCCTCCCTCTTCGCCTCTCGTTCTTTAGCCCTCTCCTCCCTCTTCAACTTTTCCTCGGCCACGTCCGCATCTACGTTGGCCAGGACGTAGTCCTTGAGTTCAGTGCCGGCGAGCCCTAAGCTCTCGCCAATACTCTTGTACTTGAGCGCAAGCTCTCCCCGGTCGGCCATGGTAAGGGAGGTGACTTACCCTGAAAAGTCCTAACCGTGATGAGGGGCGCACACAAGGGGGTACACTGACGGAAAACAAGGGGGTGGGCTGAAATGAACTACGATGAAATTGCACAGGGGCGAATACAACACAACACAACCACAGAGACAAAATGCAATCAATCAAAGTATGGAAAAAATGAATGCAAAAAAAAACCCTTCGCGAGACACCACAATTCGGGAGAGCCAGTAAGGGACCTATGGGGCTATGCTATACACTACTAGGCTTAGGGGCTAGGTCCTATCTATACTGGGCTGGGGTGGAAAGCTAAGTCCTTAGTCTCGTCGAGTTGGGATGGGAAGCCTAAGTCTTTAGTCTCGTCGGGGTCGCCAAAGTTAATGTCACAAAGAAAGGGGTTGGGGGGAATGAGGGTAAGCTCTTAATCTCTAGCACTGTATTGCCTCCCTTGCTTAGGCCAATGTTGTGATGACATTCAAGAGATTAATGCTAGGAGTTACTAAATAAATGAGAGACAGTCAAAGGGCAGACGAGAAAGATTGAAGGCTAAACCAGTTAAGAAATTCAAAACAAGGGGGAAGTCAAGGTAGGTATAATTTCTAACTAGTCACTTTTATTAAATAGAATTAGGTCGTCTGAGTTGAGTAAGCTATGGGTGAGTCACTGAATATAGTCAATACTAGTTGGGAGTATCTTGGAGATATTCTGGGTGGGCGCTCTCAGGAGTACTGGGGCTACTGAGGACTGCTATCATCACTGGGCAGTAGGTTATCTGGATTGTTCAGGGTATTCGACCAGAGTCTCTGCGATTTGTGATGCTCGTAGGGTGAGAACTTAGCTCTGTTTGCGAAGGGCGGTGGTTGGTCCAGGATAGTCTGGGCGGTCAGCAGGTTAATAGCGTGGGTGGGCAATGCGGGTCAGTCGGTCACTCTCTTGAGTAATGACCTATGGTGCAACTTTCTGGTGCAGGCAGGCACAGGCGTGGTTTTCAGCTTACGTTGCTAGCTGGCTAGGGAGTGATGAAATCCGGTGAAACGCTTCGCGTTGACTCCCTGGGTTGTCAGGGGCCTGCAGCGGGTCGGCGACTTATAGCTGGTACAGGGCCGGGGGATTCGCCCTGCACAGGAGCCCGTCTGTAAAGCAATACAGACTCTGTATCAGCTGGGTATGTGTATCCTGGGTTCAGCGCCTGTTGGCGCGCGTGCCCATCAGATTTTAAATTGGTCTGACCGGTCGAGGGTCGACCGGTGCATACCAACAGTCCAACAATTGCAACCAGGGTTATGGGGCTATTGTGGAGTTTACCGGCAGCCGCTAATATAGGATACCTTCGGCGCCTTAAGATGGGGTGGCGGACAACAGGGCAGATATTTACACAGTGGGGACATAGGAGAAAAGCAAATGGAGTAGATACAGGACAATGGGGGTTGCAGGCAAGGGGCTGTACTGGGGGACTTTAATCTATGTGGAGGGACAGCATGGCATGGGATATTTACACATGGGGCTAACAGGGAGCATACAAGTATAAATTCAAACATGTCATGAGTCACAACCAAGGCAGATAATATATACAAGGAAATAATACATGTCACAGCAACACATCAAGACAAGACTATAAACACGAACGTACATATCAACAGGACATACGAACATGTTGGGCGATCGACGGGTGATGGGTAAGCTACATGACATAGAGTAAGTTTCCTCTCTTACCTTGACTAAGACGGGTCGAATCACAAGAGTACTGCCGTAGCTCAGAGGTCGCCGGTTGATGGGACGTGTCTAGGACAGGTTGTTGTGGCTTCGAGGATTTGAGGCTTGCGTCTGACGACGAATTCTGGCTGTGTGTGAGGTTTTAAGGATGTTTCCCGAGGGGCGGGGCTTAGGCGGATTAGCCAGCGTGCGTGGGAGGGATGACTGTGTGCAGCCTGCGTCAGAGGCTCGATTGTCCGCACGTCACATACATAATCTTCTAATCACTACACTAACTTAAATGTCCAAAACGTAATATAACTAGGATTAACTTAACAATCCAAATTTCACTTCGAGTAGTTCGCTTATTGATGGATCTATGCAGCTACTGTTCTCGATATTTGCTACAGTTGGTTGGTTGGTTGGTTGTTTTATTTACGTCTTTTCCACCAAAGATGATAAGACGGGGAAAAAAAATATTTTAAAGAAAAAAAAATAAATAAATAAATAAAAATAATAATAATAAAAATAAAATAAAATAAAATAAAATTATTTACACAAATCTAGCCACAGGAGAATCCATCAAAAGTTTTGCTAACAATGCACTTTGATGAAAATTAATATCATCTAAAGTTTTTATGTCATGCAGATGCACAGCTATTAGAGGCAGAAAATGACAGGAACCAAAAAGTAAATGATATAATGAAAAAGTCTCATTGCATACACAATGGACATCTGGACAATACTTTGTTTTTATGGCATTCAACATTATTCTGTTAGCCATAGTAAAAACTGTTCTCGAAAGTCTACAGTCTACAGGAAAAAGTGTATTAAATACAACATGTTTCGTTGACCTCTCTTCGATCATACATTTAATTTCCTTAGGGGATTTTTTGAGTTGAATACTCTGAGCATTGATATTTTTAGCTCCTTTCTTTGCTGCTTTGTCCGCACTATCATTAAACAGAAAACCACAATGTGAAGGTAGCCATCAAAAGCTTACCTTTGTACCATTAATAATGAGATTGTGGACTAAATGTTGAATTTCTAAAATAATTTCATGCCGTTCAGTATGACCATAAGATTGTAAAGCATCTAAAACTGACATCGAATCAACACATACAACAACTTGAAATGCGTTTAAGCAAAGATCTGAAATTTTAGTTAATGCCATAAGGATTGCGATAAGTTCACAAGCAAAAATAGAAGTATTTATACTCAAAGAGAAACATTTTTGCAATTTTAGAGCTGGAATTACATAGCCTGCTCCAGCTTCTCCTGTCTCTAAAACCGATCCATCAGTATAGATTTGAAGGTGTTGAGAATAATTTTTCTCCAAATGACAACGAACATCACTTGATAATAAATTTGCATTTTCATTCTTCTTTTCTAAACTATAATGTATGTCAAAATGAGCAGTTTCAAGCTCCCACATAGGTGTTGGAGAAATAATATTTTTAGGAAAAGATTTTATGTCATTAGATAAATCATCAATTAAATCTTTTGTAAAAGTTGCTATTGATTCTAAGAATGGTATTTTTTGTGCACGTTTTGAAAAAATCAGATCAGACCTAAAATGTATCTCATCATCATTATTATTATATACAGATGCAGCTCGTACAATATATTTTGCACAAGAAATTTTTCTCCATTCTTCAAGGGATATGACTCCTGCTAACTTGTAAGCTTTAATTGTTTGTGTATGTATTGGTACACCTAACGCTAATTTTATGGACTTGCTGTCTAGACTTTGCAATCTCCTAAGATAAGTTTTAGGAGCAGAGAAAAAGACTTCCTGTCCATATGTCAGTTTAGATCTGACTAAGGCTAAAGCTATATGTATGAGGGTTTTGGTATCTTGTCCCCAGGCCTTTCGGCTTATTATTTTTAGTAAATTATAGCTTTTTACTGCCTTTTGACAAGCGTATTCTATATGTCTCTTCCATTTTAATTTTTTAGTTAGATATACACCAAGGAATTTAACTTCATTGACATACTTTATTTCGTCATTATCTATAACAATTTTTGGTAGCATTCTTGGTTCTCTACAATTATTAAAAAGAATCATGTTTGTTTTTTTCTTTAGATAAATCTAAGCCATTTTGGTTCATAAATATGGCTATTTTATTAACTTCTGTTTGGTATACATGAGATATATATTTTATTTCGAAAAGAGAAGTATTCTGTTTTAAACTTACATTCATCCAGATAGCAATGTCATCAGCATACTGAGCCAAGGTCACTCTGTTACTAATAGTTTTGGGCAAGTCATATATTAAAATATTGAACAGCAGAGGAGAAATTATTGAGCCTTGTGGTATCCCCATATCCGTACTGTAAGTAGAAGAATATGAGTTACCTACTTTAACTACAATACAATACAATACAAGGTTATTGCTTTAGGTCCAGCGGACTCTTCCGAGCCAAATCAGGACCAGAGAGACGTTATCTTAAAATATTATAAAATGATTCAAGTCTTAAAAAGCAAGCCTGTTACTCTTAAATACACAAACAAACTTTCACATGACGCCTCTTTAAGAGACTTCTTTAAAACTGATGTATTAAAAATACATTCTCTTTCTTCAATCAAATCACTAAATTCAGTCCTAATAAAATCCAAACTAAACAAAACATGTCGATACAATTTAAATGCGATAGAACAAACCAACATCATGTAAAAATTGAAACAGATGTTGACCATTACATACTTTAAAAATCTCTTTGAAAGGTATGGAACCAAAATATGTTTCCCTTTCCTCAATCAAATCAGCACATTCAGACATAAAATGGCGAACAGAAAAAGATTGATCACATGCAAAGCACCATGGTGGTTCTTCTCCTTTTAAAAGGAAACTGTGGGTGACATAAGTATGCCCAATATGAAGGCGAGATAACACTGTTTCCTCTTTGCGAGTGGATGCAAAGTTAGGCAAAGAAGTGGACAAATCGGGAAGAATTTGAAATAATTTGTTGTTGACATGGTTAGAACAGTCAGTCTGCCACAGTCGTTTACAATAAGATCCAGTCATACAACGTAGGTCAGAGTAGGGCACAAACTGGAAAATCTCTGGAGGGAAATCGAGATGTAGAGCATCTTTAGCCGCCCTGTCTACTGCAATATTGCCGCGGATGCCCATGTGACCAGGGACCCACATAAAAACTATCTTTTTACCCTCAGAAACAAGTTGTGTATGGAGGTCATGGATCTCTGCCAGAAAAGGGTGTGATATCTTTCTCGTGGAAAGAGCCTGAAGTGCTGACAATGAATCAGACATGATTAAAAATGAGGTTCTTTTGGATTGATAAACTTGTTTCAGAGCTAAATGAATTGCCTTGAGCTCAGCTGTATAAACAGAACAAAAATCAGGTAAACGTTGTTGCAAAGGCTGGTCTAAGTGTCTCCCAGAGACCGATGCAGCAGCAACTGAATCTCCTTTCTTTGACCCGTCTGTAAAAAGTTGTTCATATCCTGGGTATAAAGCACACTGTTCTAAATAAAGTTGGTTATATACGGTTTCGGATGTATTGTTTTTAAGGAAAGCGGACAACTGCCAATTAATGTTTGGGATACATAATTTCCATGGGGGAGCTTCAGTCCGAAGTTCATCGTCGTTGATGGAAGCAACATCAATGCCTGCTTTTTCCAGATGAGCTTGCATTCTGATGCCAAACGGAGGAATTGTGTTAGGTTTGGCTTCAAATTTCTGAACAAAATCTGGGTTGAAAACACAGTCATAAGCAGGGTTCATAGGATCAGTTTTTAATTTTAAATAGTAATTCATTGACAATTTTGTACGTCTCAGCTCCAGCGGAGGTTCGTTAGCTTCCACGTAAAGGCTTTCACAAGGGGAAGTGCGAAACGCACCCAAAGCAATGCGTAGTGCCTGATGGGCAACTGGATCTAGCATCTTAAGATAAGATTTTCTAGCAGAACCATAGACAATGCAACCATAGTCTAACTTGGATCTAATTAAAGAACGATATAACAGCAATAAAGTTTTCTTGTCAGCACCCCAGTCTGTACCACTGATAACCTTGAGCAAATTGCAGGCCTGTTGACATTTAGTTTTCAAAATTTTCAGATGAGGAATGAAAGATAGCTTTTGATCAAAAATAACACCCAAAAATTTGACTTGTTTGACCGCCTTTATTGGAGTTTTATTGAGGAGAATAGTAGGGTCTTGAATAATTCCCCGGTGCTGGGAAAAGTGAATACATTCAGTTTTTGCTTCAGAAAATTTAAAACCATTTTGTAAAACCCAGTCTTCAACGGCCTTGACACATAACTGTAGCTGACGTTCTGCAGATGCCAAAGTTTTACCTTTGGCTACCAATGCAAAATCGTCGACAAATAAAGAATTGTCAATTCCCCGTTTAACGGAACGAACAATGTTATTTATTTTAATATTAAACAGCAAGGGAGACAAGATGCTACCCTGAGGCACTCCCATCTCCTGTTCTCTCGTATCTGACAAAGATCCCCCAACCTTAACCTGAAAAATTCTGTCTGTTAGAAAATTGGATATAAACAGAGGTAAATGTCCCTTCAAACCCATTTCTTGTAAATCTGAAAGAATGCCATATTTCCATGTGGTATCATAAGCTTTTTCCAAATCAAACATGATGGCAACGACATGTTCACCCTGGACGAACGCGTTACGGATAAAAGTTTCCAGTCGCACCAGGTGGTCAACAGTACTTCGACCACTTCGAAAGCCACACTGAGTGTTGGATAAGATATTATTGGTTTCTAGATACCACAGTAAACGAGAATAAACCATTCTTTCCAGCGTCTTGCATAAGCAAGACGTTAAGGCTATTGGTCTATAGTTTGTCGGGTTAGTATGGTCTTTGCCAGGTTTAGGGATGGGTACAATAATGGCCTTTCTCCAGGAGGGAGGAAAGGTGCCAGTGATCCAGAGCTGATTGAAGATGTCCAGCAGTTGAGACCGTGAGTACCTTGTTAAATGTCTGAGAAATTGATAATGTACATCATCCGGTCCAACTGCTGAATCTGCACTTTTGTTAATTGCATCATCAAGTTCGACTAATGAAAACGGAATGTTGTAATCTTCAGAATTATCGGAGGTAAAATGTAACTGTTGTTTTTCTTTACGGGTTTTAACTGTTTGAAAAGGGACAGAATAATTTTCAGAGGAAGAATTTGCAGCAAAAGAAGAAGCCAAAAGATCAGCTACTAATTTTTTATCTCCGATTACGTCACCCTGCACAGTAAGGCATGGGCTCACCTGTTTGTTACTTCTATTTTTGAGTTTGCGGACTACTTTCCACACCTTCGACAGTTTCGCTTTCGAATTAAGCGTGGAGCAGAAACCTCTCCACGATTCCTTCTCTTTCGTTTGAAGAGCTGTCGGCATTGCGCTCGCAAACGTTGGTGGTTTTGTTTATTTTCAGTGCTTGGGTGTAAAAACATAGTTCTTAAAGCTTTTTTACGAGCTTGCTGAAGTTTTCTACATTCATCGTCAAACCAGGGTTTTTTAAGTGTGTGAGGGTTTGACGAAGTTTGCGGAATGGACTCCTTGGCACTGTTAATAACTATGTCAGTATAAAGCTGTATTGGATCTAAGGCATTTGAAAATTCCTGTTTCTTAGCACGTAGCTGGGCCTCAGACAGGTTAGAAAACAGACTCCAGTTAGCTTGTTTCAGTTTCCACCTGCCATGAGTTTGCTCAAGGTTATCTGAATCATGTTTTAATAAAACCGGGAAATGGTCGCTGCCATGGAGATCTTCTAAAACTGTCCATTTAAAATCCAAAAGTAACGAGGGATCACAGATTGATATATCAATGTGGGACAAAGAGGCAGTTCTTGAACAGGAAAAAGTTGGAGCACCCTCGTTCAAAGTTACTAGGTTTAACGAGTCTAAAATGTCTTCAATTATTTTACCCTGAGAATCGGTACGATCACTACCCCACAGGGGAGAGCGTCCATTAAAATCTCCCAACAACAAAAAAGGGGGAGGTAACTGTTGGACCAAATTCTCAAGTTCACTTTTAGTTACATTTATTGATGGTGTCAAATATAGAGAACAAACTGTGAGGGATTTAAAAAGAGATACTCTAGCTGCAACTGCTGGTAAACTTGTATTAAGTAAAATTGGATTAAATGGGACATTTCTATGAATAAAGAGTGAAACGCCTCTAGAGGATAAACAATCTAGAGAGGAATAACCAGTAATATCTATAGGATGTTTTTCTGACAGGAGAGTTTCCTGAAGGGCCAATACTTCAGGTCGATGCTCTGTCAGCAGACAGCAGAGCTCCTCATAATTTGCCCTTATCCCTCGGATGTTCCATTGTAAAATGGACATAAAAATTAAGTACAAGAATGCTAAAATTTTCATCTCCGAGAGCACAATTACGTCTCTTTATCTTTTGGACCCTCGTCCATCTCTTCATGTTCCATCAACCCCCCGAAACGGTTCTCCGTTTCGAGAGGCTGATGGGGCTTGGAAGAAAGGGGTCCGGGCCTTTGATTTTTGGCCAAAGCCCCGGAACCCGAACTGCCAGCGGACTTCCTCCCCTTCTCCCCGGCACCAGATTTTATATCTTCCCTCTCCCCTTCACCCCTGCCAGTCTTTCCCTCTCCTCCTCTGACGCTCTTCTGCTGAGCTACTAGCATCTTTGCCGCCCCAGCAACTACCCGGTCGCTAAAACCGGTCGTTGCTGGTGCGGTGGCATGAGGCATAACCTCCTTCGTGGCAGGAGTGACGGCTTTTGGCACGGCCGTCTGCGCGCTTGGAGTGACGGTTTTTGACGTGACCGTCTGCACGTTCTCCAATGTGTTCAATGGGGCTGGAGAAACCCCCTTCTGGGCAAACAAAGCAAGCATCTTTTCGAGAGCATCCATCCGTCTGCACAACGTTTCCAAGATCTGTTATTTTACTCATGGCAGTGTCCATTGTCGGGTGTGTGCTAGCTTCCACATGAGATGTGGAACCCACCACAGACGCAATGGACCTCTCTTTTAGAACTGGCCTACTTTGAAGTACTTTTTTCCTTGCGTCGCCAAAGGAGCAACTCTCAGTGGCCCGCACCTTTTGGATTTCCAGCTCCAACTGCCACTGAGGACAGTCTTTGGAGCTGGAAGAATGATTCCCGGCGCAATTCACACAGCAAATCGGATTTTTGCATTCGTTTTCATGTTTTTCTTTACCACAGTCACGACATATTTCTTTGCTTTTACAGGTCTTGCTACCGTGACCAAACCTTTGGCAGCGGTAGCATCGCAACGGTGATGGTATAAACGGCGTCACCTTCACCCTAAGGTACCCCACCTTGAGTGACTCCGGCAACTTGGCCATAGCGAAGGTCACAAAAAGTGTGTTGGTGGGGATACGTTGGGATCCTTTGGTGACGAAGACCCGCTGGACTGCTGTGACCCCCTGGCTGGAGAGCTCCTCTCGGATTTCCAATTCCGACATGTCGATCAATTCCTGACATCGGATGACTCCCTTGGAGGAATTCCACCGTCCATGCACAGAAACTTTGAGTTGTCTGTCAACAAATACGGTCAAATTCCTCTTTAGAAGACTATCAGATGCCCTTTTGGTTGAGCACTCCACCAGGTAGGCCCCAGATCTAAGTTTTTTCACATCTTTGAACCCGATTGTGCAGACGGATTGAAAACCCTTCTGTATGGCGAACGGAGACAGCTTGCCTATTGGCATAGCCGGATCAGCTCCCTCCACAACCAAAAAACGAGGCCAGGCCCCTTCCACCCCCGATGCACAAGCTTGTTGTCGCGTCTCCATGTCACTGTCCGTGTCCGTGTCCAGTCCGTCATCATGCAGTCTTTTTTTTTTGGTTGAAGCCATGTTAATTATTTGTTAATTCATCCCCCCTGCTCCCCACCCACCACGGAGTCCAACAAGGGGATGCGTCCAAGCGGAAAGTCCAGCAAGGAAACGCACCAGGGCTACAGGGGGGATATACACCCAGACAATCCCGCACTGCCACTACGGTTTTGTTCAAGTTTGACCCATGAGCCGCAGCCTTCTAGCAGAACTAGGGCAATACACGACCAGCCGCTTGACTGACGCGGGCCACGCCAGCCTCCCGTCTAGGAGAAGTCCGGGCCAAAGAGGTGTGTTAGTGTGAGGGACCGCAGTCCCTCAGTGACCTCAACCTCCAGGATCCCATTCTCCCCCGACACGGGTTGCCCTGCACGGCAAACGCAGGGGGCCAAGAGAAGGCCACAGAGAAAACGAAGAGTAGAAAAAGAAGGAGTGATGGGGAAAAAGAAGACAGGGAAAGTCCGGTAAGGCAGAAGAAAGGGAGTCAAAACTGCATAGTATATTGGGAGAATTTAAGGGTGAAGAGAATATAGGTGAAAGGACCAATAAGACAGAAACAAGACAAAAGAGAAGAAAAAGGAGTAGGCAACTTTGTCACCCAGCCAGAGAGAGGCATGGGGTCCACCCCCGGCGCGCGGAGCCGAGCCCGTGGGGGCACCTACTTTAACTGTAATGTTTCTATTGCTTAGAAATGTGTGTATGTATGTATACAAATGACCAAATAATCCAATATTTTTCAGCTTATACAGTAAACGAGCATGCCAGACTCGATCATACGCACGGGTAATATCAAAAAATGTAGCCAAAACACCCTTTCTCTTAGCAAACTGCTGCTTAATATGTGTCGTGAGTTTAACCAAGTGATCTGTTGTGGATCGACCTTTTTGAAAAGCAGCTTGGTTTACAGGGATAATTTTATTTTTTGAGCAATAATAGGTCAATCTGTCTAATACCACCTTTTCCACGATTTTGCAAGAATGTGAAGTCAAGGCTATGGGTCTGTAGCTAGAAGTAACTGTCCTGGGTTTGCCAGATTTAAGAATTGGAATGATTAAAGATGATTTCCACTGATCTGGCATAACACCTGTCGCCCAACATAACTTAATGATTTCATGGAAGAAATGTAACCATTGTTCAGGTAAATGTGCTAATAAGTTATAAGAAATACCATCAAGACCCACTGCAGATTTCTTCCTACCTAATTTTAAAACAGCATTTTTCACTTCCTGATATGTGATATCAGCGTTTATGTACAAATTATTATTAGGCTGTGGTTGTTGGTATTCTATGCTATGCTCTTTATTCTGTCTTTCTTCTTGAATGTGAGTAGGTAAGCTAGAAGAGTGGCTGGTGTGAGAAAACGTTTTCCCAAATTCTTCTGCTTTTTCTTTATGATTTGGAAAAATGTTGTTTTCTAGTTTAATAGGACACTGGGGCAACCTATAATCATTTTGCATTTCTGACATTTTTTTCCAGACTTTGGCAGTTTCTTTGCAGGTATTTACCTCATTATTACAATAATCTGACCAAAATTTTAACTTTTCCTCAGCTATTATTTTATTACATTTTATTTTAGACTGTTTCATAATATGGAAATTATTTTCTGTTTTTGATTTTAACCAAGTCTTATACGAAGCCTTTTTTTCATCTACTGCTGCTTTACATCTTTGATTCCACCAGACATTGCCTCTGCGTAGTATCTTGTTGTACATCCTCTTTTTTGGTATAGAATTTTCTGCCGCTGAGTGGATTAGCTGCATAAAAGAGTTATATATCTCATTTATGTTTTCTCTGTGTATAAGATTCACATCATAGGACAAAAGTAATGTCTGAAATGTGCATGCCCCCGATTCTCCTGTGATGTTATGTGTGCATGTTGAATGGAAACCCCATTGTTTGGTGCATACTGGTAACGCTCACGCTCAGTCTCAGACACACAGACGTCTTCGTTGGTCTGGTTGGTTTAATCAGTACAGCGAGACAAAGAGGTGAAAACTGTGGGCAAAACAAGAAAACACAAATAAGCCCTACAGAATCACAACCTTACTAATACAATTTTACTTATAAGCTGAACAGAGAACGAGAATAGATCGAATGAAAAGAGAAAGGGAGAAAGAAAGAAAAGAAAGAAAGAGAGAAACGCTGAAAGAACAATAGAGACACAGGGAATGAGAAATAAGGCGAAGAATAGCAGAGACAGAAACAACAGTAAACAGGGAGAGAAAGAGAGAGAGAGAGAGAGAGAGAGAGAGAGAGAGAGAGAGAGAGAGAGAGAGAGAGAGAGAGAGAAAGAGAGAGAGAGAGAGAGAGAGAGAGAGAAACGAACAGACAGACAGACAGACAGTCGAAAGAGAGAAGCAGACAAACCAATAAAAGAAAAGGAAGACAGACACAGAGAGAGAGAGTGAAAGAGACAGAAGGAAAAGTGCACAACATTATCACTTACTAAACAAACAACTAAACTCCTTAAAAATTCCAATACACTAAGAAATTAACACAAATTATAACCAAGCGAAAATCAATGCATAAATTATCACCAAAAAGCTTTTCCAAACACAAAATTACTTTCCTTAAACTGTAAACTTACTGACCAACTCGAAATCATTAATAAGAAGATATGAAAACCAAAGGAAACTCAATTCGCTTAGTATAACTTCCGACAGTTGACATTTCAGACTAAGTTACTAAGTTATGAGACAAACACAAGACAAAAATAATGCCACGTACCGTATTCCAGATTCAACCTAATCACACAAAATCGCAGAAAAATGGACAGCTCTGCAAAAAACAAACTTTATCCGTTGAAAGACTGAGGACGACAAACTAAATTTCAAAATCGATTTACATCGTCACCTCTTGACTCACAAAATTCTCCTCAATACATGAGTGATGACTCACGATATGTAAACAAAACACGAAAAGCATACGCAAAATTAAGTTCAGAAGAAAAAATCAAATTACAACTTTACGAGACTGCTTGATCAAGACAGAACTCACAAAGGGAGACAAAAAAGATAGGTGCACGTAAAACGCGATAATCTCCTCCCACCTATGCCCTCTGCGCAGCAGGCACAAGAAAAGAAGAAATCATGCAAACGAAACAAAAAAAAACAACAACGGAAAGCAACGGATCAAAGAGATAAAACTACAACAACAACTTAACCACTTGCAATAAAACACTCGATAAATCGTACGATCCAACACACACAAAAGTAATACAAGAATCGATTTACAAAAAACTGCGCCGGCAGGCACACTCCCACCTCAAATTATTTTATGATTTGAACACAAAAATAGTAGAGACAAAAAATCAAAGTAATTCACTCTTTAGCTTGAAGCATTTCAAAAAGTTTATCTTAAATTTATGTAATATGAATTAAATGAAAAGATATCAAAACTATGAATCTCAAAATCCAACCAAAAAACAACATAACTATGCACAAAGGGATTGATTAACGTATCAATCAACACTCTCTTGCAACATCAAAATTATCTGGATGGTTCCTGAAGCCTTTCTAAACACATTGTACATTTGTCTTCGTCCATACAAGCAAAAAGGACCGTAACTGTCACTTTTCAACAACACAATCATCTTGTGTACGGGTCTGGTCTTCATTTTTCAACAGCACAATCAGCTTGTGCACGGGTCTGGTCAGCACCACTCGCCGAGACTGCACGCGTCCACGCTGATCCAGGTCAGAAGATGCCAAAGAGACCTGCACGCTGCGCACCAGACCATCAGCACTAGGATGAACGTCTAGCACTCTGCCGAGCTTCCAGTCAGACCGTGAAGCATTCTCGTCTTGGAGGAAGACCACATCTCCCACAGAGACATTTCGCTGTTGCCGTGCCCAAACTCGTCGAGGTTGTAGAGTCGCCACATACTCCTTCCTCCACCGTTTCCAGAACTGGTCTGCCAGCAGCTGTACACGCCTCCATCGTTTAGAGGTGTACAGATCCTCACTCATAAATGTTCCAGGGGGAGCGAGGATGGGGTCGGATTTCAGAGTGAGGATGTGATTGGGAGTCAATGGGAGAGGGCAATCGGAAGACTCCATGTTCTCAGTAGACAGGGGACGGCTGTTCACAATCGCCATGACCTCATAGAGTAGTGTCCGGAACGATGAGGTGTTCAGCGAAGTACTGGATTGTAGCAGGAGACCAGACAGCACATTTCTAACCGTTCTGATTTGTCTTTCCCACACTCCACCCATGTGACTAGAAGAGGGCGGATTGAATTGAAACTCGCACTGAGCACTCAACATTTTTGCCGTTATGGAGTTAGAGTCTAATTCCTTCATCGCGCGTTTAAACTCGCGGTCAGCTCCGACAAAGTTAGTCCCTCTATCGCATCTCACTAACCTGACAACACCACGCAGCGCGATGAAGCATCTCAAGCCACTGATGAATGAGTCGGTTGACAAATCATCCAATGCTTCGATGTGAATGGCCCGTGATGCTAAACAAGTAAAGATTAGGCCGTATCTCTTCACTTGTTTTCTGCCGTCCTTCACGACGAATGGCCCGAAACAGTCTAGCCCACAGTAAAGGAACGGGGCTGATGGTTCAGTTCTCTCTTTTGGCAAATCCGACATCTTTTGGCCGACAGATGTGCCACGAAGTTTCATGCACCTTACGCAATTGTGGATCAGAGAAGTCACAGCTCTCCGTAGACCAATGATCCAAAACCCATTTGTTCTTATTTTGTTGATGGTGGTCATTCTTCCTTGATGAGCAACCTTCTCATGAGAGTCACGAACTATCAGAGTTGACAGATGACTTTCCTTCATCAGAATGCTCGGATGTCTCCTCTCATAACTTTCTGATGACCTGCGGATCCGTCCTCCCACCCGTAACAGACCGTCACCGTCATAGAACGAGTCAAGTCCCTTCAACACATTCTTGAGTTTCGAAGAAGGGCACTGAAGAGTTTCTCCTTGAATGCACTTAATCAAGTTTCTTTGTGCAATCTCCATTGACTCGATTTTCGACACTGACTTTCCCTTCTTCTCAAGGCTCGCACGAACGATGACTGAGACAGCTGTGAGCAAGGATGACAGACTAGAAAAACGCCTTACTCGGTTTTCAAAACTGGTGAAGTTCGAAACTTCCGTCTGAGTGGACATGCAAGTCTTGACTTCTCTGTCGTCAGGAAAGACTTCAAAAACGTCAGTTTCTTGAGGAAAGTCTCTCTGAGACAAAAACAGGGGTCCACTCAGCCACATGGGACTCATGATCTCATTTACGTTTATACCTCTGGACGCAAGATCCGCAGGGTTCTCTTCTGAAGAGACGTAACTCCATTGCTGGGGAGAGGAGAACCTTCGAATTTGCTGAATTCGATTCGCGACAAACACGTGAAATCTCTTCGACTCATTTTGGATGTAACTGAGCACGATCTTTGAGTCCGTCCAGAAGTGATGAGAGATTTCACAGTAACGCATCTCATCCTCTAGGAATTTCGCGGTCTTCACGGACAGAGTAGCTGCCTGAAGCTCTAAGCGAGGGATCGTGGTAGTTTTTAGAGGCGCGACTCTGCTTTTGGCCATCACCAGAGCACAGGTGACATTGTTCACAGAGTTTGTGAGACGCAGGTACGAGCATTGTCCATATCCATTCGTGGATGCGTCGGAAAAGTGGTGTAACTCCACGTTGGTGATAGTGCCAAAATCTTTCTTGAAGTAACATCTCGGAATCCGAACGAGATAGAGGTTTTCCAGATCGCTCAACCACGCGTTCCACCGGACCAGAAGACGATCGGGGACGGAGTCATCCCAACCTAGCTTGTCTCTGCACATCTCCTGAAGCAATTGTTTTCCTTTCAAAACGACTGGCGAAATCAGTCCCAACGGATCGTAGATAGTGGCAATCGTTGAGAGGATTCCCCGTCTCGTCAGAGGATTCCCTTTGATGTCGGTCTTGAACTGCAGAGTGTCGTCTTGAAGACACCACTGAATTCCCAACACTCTCTCAGAAGCGTTTTTATTTTCGCTCTGGTTCAACAAGTCACATGGCTGCGTCGAAATTTCAGTTTCAGGAAAGTGTTTTAAGACTTCTGGTGAGTTTGATACGATCTTATGTAGACGCAGACCACCCTTATTACAAATTTCCCTTGCCTTAGATAGCGTTCTCACAGCGTCATCTACTGAGTCTTTGCTTTGCAGCCCATCGTCGACGTAGAAATCATGCTCCAAAAATTCTGCTGCTTCCTCGCAAATTTCATGATGGTCAGAGGCAAGTTTCTTCAATCCAAAGTTTGCGCATCCAGGAGAAGAGGTGGCTCCAAACAGGTGAACCTTCATGCGGTAGTCTACAGGAGGTTTCGTGTAATCTCCGTCTTCCCACCACAAGAATCTGAGATAGTCTCTGTGTTCTGGATTCACGTGGAACTGGTGGAACATTTTCTCCACGTCACACGAGTAAGCGATCTGTCCCTTGCGAAATCTACAGAGAACTCCAACCAGAGGATTGTTTAAGTCAGGGCCTTGCAGTAAGTGTTCATTTAGACAAGTGCCGGAGTGGCGTGCACTGCAGTCAAAGACTACTCGGACCTTATCTGGTTTTTTTGGATGATAGACCCCATGATGAGGAATATACCATGACGCATTCTTCTCGATTTCACTGGGAAGTACCCTTTCCGCGTCCTTTCTGCGAAGAATCTCGTCCATAAATGTAACATAGTGTTCATGGTAAGTAGGCCTCTTCATGAACTGTCTTTTCAGCCCCATCAAGCGTTTCATGGCAACATGACGATTTTTTGGCAAGTTTGGTTCTTCACCTTTGAAGGGCAAAGGCATTTCGTAATGTCCTTCATCGTTCACATGTACGTTCCTTTCCAGTATTTCTCGAAATTTTATGTCGTCTTGTGAGATCAATTTGACATCAACGTCGATCAAGTCCCTCCCCATCATTTCGAGAAAGTCGTTGGCAGTTGCTTCCTTTACCCTTGTCCGATACACGTGAGCTACTGTTTCAACTTCCTCCTGATTGGAAACTTCCTTTAAAATGACGTGGTGAGAGTTTCCGAAACTGTCGAACGAGTCAATTTCACAACAGCCTCCGATGACGCTCCATCCCAGTCTAGTTTCGATCGCAAAAGGCTGGGTGGCTTCACCCTGTGTGACTTGTTTTGGCATGAGGGCATCTGAACAGTTGTAGCCGATTAACAGGCCAACAGGGCAATCTTGTTTGTGGGGCATGACTTGGTGCAGATGTTTCAAATGAGGATACTGCAGCACGGTGTCCTTGGTGGGGATATTGGCGTCATTGAATGAGATGTCTTCTCTGGTGTACGCTGAAGGCAATTTGATCGACTCGTTTGAAAAGATCCCCCTGATTTGGAGATTCGGGACTCTTTTGCAGCTGATGGATGCCCTATCATCTGTCATGGTTGTGAGTACTAGATTTGCGGTTTGAAATGGAGCTTTCAGCTCTTCTACAACAGAGTTAACGACGAACGTGGTGTCAGACATTGTGTCCAAAAGCGCATACACTAACATTTCTTTATTTGGATTTGAAACACTGGATACATATACTGGAAGAACCATAGACGTCATAGGTTTTCTCTTATCAGAATGTATCCGATAAGATGTTGAAGTCGGAAGTGAAGCGTTTTGACCGAGTTGTTCTGTTTCATTTTCACGTCTTTGAATAGCGTGTTGAGATCCAGAAGTAATGTGTGCTCCTGAAGAGTCTCTATGGTTTCCGTTTCTCGTAAACTGAATTCCTTTTCCAAAGCGGAAGTTTTCGTCATGAAGGCATGTTGCATGTTTTTTCTGGCACTTAGTGCAATTTAGTCGTTCCTTGCAGTCCTTGACTCGATGTTCTGACGACTTTAAGCAACCAAAGCACAGCCCTTGTTTCATTATGAAATCTCTTCTTTCGTTCCATGGTTTCTTCATAAAATCTCTGCATTCAGAAATGTCATGATTCAGTCTTTTGCAGAAAGAACACGTGCTTGGTTCCTGATTGGACTGGTAGGAATTTCCTTTCTGAGGGTCTGTTTCAATTTCAGCGGCGCTTAAATCTTGTTTGGAGCAACGAGCACACACCGACATTGTCACTCTTGGCTTACTGCTGTGCTGAAACTTGACGTTTTCCATTTGAGCCTCTGGAGAGTTTGCAAAAGGCGAAGTGCCAAAAACGGGATCACTGACTATTTCAGCTTCGTCGTTAATGAAATTCGTGAACTCTCTGAACAATGGGTACCGTTGTTTGTCTCGTTTGGTTGTGGCTACGTATCTGTTCCAGCGATGTGAGATCCAATCAGGAAGTTTGTCGACCAGCTTCTTTATCTGATGGATATCATCCAGAATGGCTAGACCACCCACCTCTTGGGAGGCGATCAAACACTGCTGCAGAAAGTCAGAGAAACTCCTGAGTCCGGAAACGTCTTTACTCTTGATGACCGGCCATTTGTCGAGTTTCGTTCTGAAAGCCTGTGAGACAGCATAAGAGTTTCCAAATCTCTTTTCCAACACCACTAAGGCATTCAGATAAGCAGACTCGTCTCGAAGAAGAAAGAACCCAGCATCTTCTCTTGCGGAGAGATGCCTCTACTCTCAATGAGAAAGGAGAACGAAGCCTTCCATGTGGGGTACAAGAGGTGATCTCCGGAAAATACCGATGGCTCGGGAGGAGGCAGCCGACTTAAGGCGATTGCAGCATTGAGGCTTTTGCTCATAGTTTCGACTTCAGATTCTGGTCTGGGCATGCCTGGCTCTGCTCGGTTTTCGTGTAGGTAAGGATATGCCGACCTTGACACAAAACTGTTTTGATACGCGCTTTGAGCGTTGGAGAGTGGAGTGGGTCTATATTTATTTTCCCGATGTGAACTGTTCTGAGTCTGAGGGACGAAACTATACGTTACATCAGGATCTTTAGGGGAGAATGAAGGTGCCATAGCTCTTAGAGAGGAATGCACAGAGATCATCGGATTTCCTATTTTTCCCGGATTGTCACTTGAAGAGATGAGTGTACCAAAATCTTGCATGTACTTTGAGGTCACAGTCACACCAGCTGTGGTGCTTTGGTTTCTCATGCTGTCAATGGAAGGCAAAGGATGTCCAATATTTAGCATGGTTTGGTTGGAGCTCATAGTAACACCAGCTGAGATAACCTGGCTGTGAGCTGAGCCGATGGCTGCGTCCGAAGACACGTCTGGACCCACCTTTGATTTAAGAACGTCGCTGAAATGAGTAAGCTCCTCTCCGATGACAGCTCTGACGGAACTGACGTCTTGGTTGATCAGGTCCAGCAATTTTGTTGTAGAGTCTGAATGTTTCAACTTCGAAGATGCTGCCAGTCCAAACAAGTGTTGATCAAAAGAGACCGAAGCCGCGACTGCGTTTGTAGGCAGAAAGAACCTAGATCGTCGTGACGAGCTTTCTGATCCACCGTCAAGGGCATTTACTCTCGCTTCTTCTGCTTTGAGGTTGGTCAATTTCTGTGTGTGTTCCAGTTGTCGTTTTAGTTTCTCTTTCTCCATCTCCAACTCAATTTCTGCCTGGAGACCCTTTAGTCCTTCTATTTCCTTCTTTGCTTTCAACAGTTTTGTTCTAGTTTCAAGTTCCAACATCTGTGATTTCATTTGATCTTCTTTTGCCCCTTCTTCTAGTTTCACTTTCATGGCAGCCACATTTGCTATGGCACATCGCCGAGCAGAAGACGCTTTTGATGTAGTGAAGGACACAGTATCCTTTCTTTGGGACGCTGTAGACCTAGAGAGTTGTTCGATTCTTTCATCTGTCCTTCTTTTGGTGTGAGAGACGATGTCGCTGATAGCTTGATGAGAGGAGGTGGTTACCTCGGTGAGAGCGGCAGCCAGAATTTGTTGGGGATCTAGCTCCATTATCTCATTTACCACGGTACAAATGTCTTTCAGTCTAATACTGATGTCTTCTTTGAGAGCTAGTAGAATTTCTTCATTTATAGGGTCCTCCGACAGCTCACTTCTGACTGTAGCCAGAACCCCCTTTAACACTGTAAGTTGGCGAAGGTACTCATTCTTTTTTCTGTCAATATGATAATTTTTACCCTTTTCTGTAAGTTTCCTAACTCTTTTTCCTTCGATTATTTCTTCGACCATTAGCCCTTCTTCGTCTGAATCACTCATTTTCTTGGATGAGTGTTACCTAAGAAGTCAATGTACAGTCCTTAACTCTTTGTTTCACTTCCTTAATACGATTCTAACGCCAGTAGAATCTGTGTCTTTCGTTCCGTTTCCTTTTTTTTTTGAAGGAGCGTACTTCTGGTCCTGTTCCTATGTGACTGGTCCGCTGCAGACTTCTGTAGGCCGAACCAAATCACTCTTCTCACCTTGCATATTTCTAGTGCGTGGTAGAGAAACTTTGTAGACCGAAGAATGGACTCTGATGTATGAGTATTCCACAGCCTCACGTCCAGAGAGGACACCCAGACATCGAGGGCTCTCTCTGGCTGTGTCCCTTGTTGACCGAAGAAGCTCCACGAAGTAAGGACGTGGCGTTACAAGGTCTCAGAGGGTCGTCCTGGTTTACTCCAAGACCCTGTAAGCCGTAGGCTCTGACGGAGATGGAGTGCTGACGACCGCATCCCACGACGACGTTGCCCAGGCCTTAGCGTAGTGCACCACTGGAGGTCTCCGTGGTTACGTTTTCACTGTGCATGCCCCCGATTCTCCTGTGATGTTATGTGTGCATGTTGAATGGAAACCCCATTGTTTGGTGCATACTGGTAACGCTCACGCTCAGTCTCAGACACACAGACGTCTTCGTTGGTCTGGTTGGTTTAATCAGTACAGCGAGACAAAGAGGTGAAAACTGTGGGCAAAACAAGAAAACACAAATAAGCCCTACAGAATCACAACCTTACTAATACAATTTTACTTATAAGCTGAACAGAGAACGAGAATAGATCGAATGAAAAGAGAAAGGGAGAAAGAAAGAAAAGAAAGAAAGAGAGAAACGCTGAAAGAACAATAGAGACACAGGGAATGAGAAATAAGGCGAAGAATAGCAGAGACAGAAACAACAGTAAACAGGGAGAGAAAGAGAGAGAGAGAGAGAGAGAGAGAGAGAGAGAGAGAGAGAGAGAGAGAGAGAGAGAGGAGAGAGAGAGAGAAAGAGAGAGAGAGAGAGAGAGAGAGAGAGAGAGAGAGAGAGAGAGAGAGAAACGAACAGACAGACAGTCGAAAGAGAGAAGCAGACAAACCAATAAAAGAAAAGGAAGACAGACACAGAGAGAGAGAGTGAAAGAGACAGAAGGAAAAGTGCACAACATTATCACTTACTAAACAAACAACTAAACTCCTTTAAATTCCAATACACTAAGAAATTAACACAAATTATAACCAAGCGAAAATCAATGCATAAATTATCACCAAAAAGCTTTTCCAAACACAAAATTACTTTCCTTAAACTGTAAACTTACTGACCAACTCGAAATCATTAATAAGAAGATATGAAAACCAAAGGAAACTCAATTCGCTTAGTATAACTTCCGACAGTTGACATTTCAGACTAAGTTACTAAGTTATGAGACAAACACAAGACAAAAATAATGCCACGTACCGTATTCCAGATTCAACCTAATCACACAAAATCGCAGAAAAATGGACAGCTCTGCCAAAAACAAACTTTATCCGTTGAAAGACTGAGGACGACAAACTAAATTTCAAAATCGATTTACATCGTCACCTCTTGACTCACAAAATTCTCCTCAATACATGAGTGATGACT
Organism: Oncomelania hupensis; assembly: GCA_036898135.1. Taxonomy (NCBI): domain Eukaryota; kingdom Metazoa; phylum Mollusca; class Gastropoda; order Littorinimorpha; family Pomatiopsidae; genus Oncomelania; species Oncomelania hupensis. The sequence continues at coordinate 5,766,889 of CM072515.1, forward strand.
CACGATATGTAAACAAAACACGAAAAGCATACGCAAAATTAAGTTCAGAAGAAAAAATCAAATTACAACTTTACGAGACTGCTTGATCAAGACAGAACTCACAAAGGGAGACAAAAAAGATAGGTGCACGTAAAACGCGATAATCTCCTCCCACCTATGCCCTCTGCGCAGCAGGCACAAGAAAAGAAGAAATCATGCAAACGAAACAAAAAAAACCAACAACGGAAAGCAACGGATCAAAGAGATAAAACTACAACAACAACTTAACCACTTGCAATAAAACACTCGAAAAATCGTACGATCCAACACACACAAAAGTAATACAAGAATCGATTTACAAAAAACTGCGCCGGCAGGCACATGAAATGTTTGCCAATTAGCACTGCTGTAGTTGTATTTTGGCACCTTATCTTCTATATCATCAAGTTCAACAGAATTATAGCACGTAATAAAAACAGGAAGATGATCACTGCCAAGAGAATCGCTTCCAACATCCCATTGACAGGCAAAAAATATATCTGGGGTAGTAAAGGTTAAATCAATGGCAGATGGATGATGGTTGGAAACATCTGGAATGCGTGTGATCTGACCATCATTCAACAACAATAAATCAGAATCCTATCCTATCCTATCCTGTCCCGTAACCCGAAGGTCGTAGGGGCACCACAGATGATCGTTTAACCAGCATACTCCATCTTTCTCTGTCCTCAGCAGCCCTGATGGCTTCGCTCAGTGTCAAACCAGTCCATTCTCGAATGTTGTCCTCCCACCTCTTTTTCGGTCTCCCTCTTCTTCTACCTCCTTGCACTGTGCCTTGCAGAATAGTCTTTGCAAGGCCTGATGATCTGGTGACGTGGCCATACCACCGAAGTTTCCGTTTCTTCACCACTGTTAGCAGGTCATCGTGTTGTCCAATGGCTTGTGTGATGGTCTGTCGGACTTCGTCGTTGGTGATGTGTTGGGTATAGGAAATGCCCAGGAGTCTTCTGTAGCACCTCATCTCCATGCTTTGTATTCTTCGTTGGAGATCTGCTGTGAGGGTCCATGCTTCGCAAGCATATAGGAAGATGGAGATGACAAGGGAGCGCAGCAGTCTTACTTTGGAATGTAGACTGATGGTCCTGTCTTTCCAAATGGGCTTCAACCTTGTCAGGGCAGCAGTTGTTTGTGCGATCCTGGAGAGGACTTCCTGTCGGGACCCATTGTCTGATACAATGGCTCCTAAATATTTGAAGCTATGCACTGTGTCGAGGGATTGGCCTTGGACTTTGATGTCCGTATTGATGCCATTGGTGTTGTTGGTCATCATTTTGGTCTTCTCTGCACTTATTTCCATTCCATAGGCTTTGGAGGTGGTGTCAAGCCTCTGTACCAGCTGTTCAAGTTCTTGTTCCTCTCCAGCCAATCCATCAATGTCATCTGCAAAACGAAGATTGGAGATTGCTCTACCCCCTATGCTGACTGTGCCTTCATGGTCTGCAAGAGCATCCGACATGATGCGCTCTAGGAAGATGTTGAAGAGTGTTGGAGAGAGTAGGCATCCTTGACGCACACCGATTGTTGTTCTGAACCAATTCCCGATGGCTCTGTTGTGGAGGACTGCACTGGTAGCCTTGTCATACAGGCTTTTGATGACTTCAATAATTTTAGGGCTGATGTTGTACACTTTCATTGTTGCCCATAGAGCTGCATGCCAGACTCGGTCAAACGCCTTCTTGAAGTCTATGAACACATGATATAGATGTTGTTGGTGCTGTAGGTATTTCTCACAGATTATTCTGAGGTTGAAAATCTGCTCAGTGGTACTTCGCCCTGCCCTGAATCCTGCTTGTTCTTCAGCTATGATTTGTTCAGCTTGGGGTTTCAACCTGTTGAGTATTATTTTCAGGAGGACCTTGCTGGGATGGCTGATGAGGCTGATGGTCCGGTAATTTTCACACTCCTGAAGGTTACCTTTTTTGGGAAGAGTGATGACAAGCGACTGGGTCCATGGTATAGGCCACTCCCCACTCTGCCAGATCTTGTTACAGATAATGGTGAGGGCATCAATCATCGCTTCTCCTCCTGCTTGTAGCAGTTCCGCGGGTATGTTGTCCACTCCCGCTGACTTCCCTTTCTTTAGCGCTTGCACTGCTGCCTCAACTTCTTCCCGGAGAATTGGGAGGATTTCTTCTTCTTCTCTGTTCTCGGGACATGCTAGAACTGATGGGTCTCCATTTGGTGTATGGTTGTAAAGGTCAGAGCAGTACTCTGTCCATCTGTCCAAGACTTCTTGTTCTTCTGTAAGGCATATGCCAGACTTGCTTTGGATAGTGGAGACTTTTGGCTGTTTGACACTTGTCAGCCGCTTCACAGTCTGGTAGGCCTTCTTGCTGTTGTTCTTGTTCAGACTGTTCTCTATTTCCTGGCATTGATCTTCTATCCAGTTCTCCTTTGCTGTGAGCATGCCTTTTCGGATGTCATTGTTGATTTTTCGGTAGACATCAGCTCCCTGTGAGGTGTTCTTTTTCTTTTTCATCTCTCTTCGTTTATCACACAGATCCAAAAGTTCAGGTGTGATCCACAGCTTCTTCTTTGGTCGGTGCTTGCCAAGGATCTCAGTGGCGACATCTGTCACAGCTGAGTTGAAGGTGGTGGTCATGGTGTTGACATCTACTTCACCAGCCCCAAAATGAGCAGTGGTGCAAATTTCCCTCCAATTGTGGCCTGAAATAGTTCTGCCACCTCCGGGTCTTGCAGTTTGTCCAGGTCGAACTTCAGTCTAGTGCACTTTGCTGTATTTACTCTCTTCAAGTGGAGCCGGAAAGACATCATCACGAGATCGTGGTCACTTCCGATGTCTGCTCCTGGAAAAGTACGTGTCCTGCCAATGTTGATGCTTGATCTGAAGCGTTTCTTGACCATGATGTAGTCTATTTGGTTGTGATGCTCCCCGCCAGGACTGTGCCATGTCCATCGTCGGGAGTTTTTGTGGAGACCAAGCGTGTTTGCCAGTACCAGATTGTTGTATCTGGCAAACTCCAAGAGTCTCAGACCCCTGTCATTTGTCTCGTTGTTGCAGTGGGGTCCACATGTGTCTCCCCAGTTGTGGTGCGCATCTTGGCCAACCTTGGCATTCCAGTCGCCTTGCACTATGACTATGTCCTTCTTCGGCACTTGGTCAAGGACCGCCTGTAGATTTTCATAAAAATCCTCCACTTCGCTGTCGTCATAGTCTGATGTTGGGGCGTAGGCCTGGATGATGGTGATGTTGAAAGGGGCTGCTCTCAGGCGGATGGTAATGAGTCTACTGGAGACTGGGCGGCAACCCATGACAGTGGCTAGAATGTTCTTGTGGACCAAGAATCCAACGCCGTGTTCGTGCCTGTCATCCCTACCGCTGAAATAGAGCTTGTGGCCTTTGTCGGTCGTTGTTTCACCTAGGCCTTTCCAGCGCAGTTCGCTGATACCTAGAACATTCCATCGATAGTGGTCCAACTCGTGGGCCAGTTCTTCTAATTTTCCTTCCGCAGTTAGGGTCCTGACATTCCAGGTTCCTATGACGATGTTGTTTCTCGTGCGGATCTTGCTAAATTGTCCATCAGTAGCATACTTAACACCTCCGTCCTGGTGGCCAACGGAAGGCGCGGTCCTTGTGCCGTGTGACGACCCGGGCGACGACCGATCCGGTATGGAATTAGTGGGTTGTGTCATCATGTAGTGTGTCTTGGGCAAAAAAGACCTGGCGGTGCCCAATCCTCTCCAGGCTGTTGGCCACAGCCGAAATCCACGAATACAGTGTGGCTCGCCTTGGCCCTGAGCACATGGTCGTTGAACCTGTAGTAACGTGAGGTTCCTCCGCCCTGGCCGGTGACTTCTGTGTAGAAGACTTTCGCCCAGTGATGCCGTGCTAACATCACCCCTTTTAGTCGCCTCTTACGACACGCCGGGAAACGTTGGGTCTATTCTATTTAATGCCCGAACCCACAGAATCTGTAACATTATCGTAAAAGCGACGATTACTAATGTAGGTACAGTCCTTGTCCCACATAGGGGCGTGGCTATTAAAATCTCCGCAGACTATCCACTCATCGGTAAAATCAAAAGTGCGCAACCAGTCGCTGTTTACATTGTCTGTGCCTTTCGGATAATATACGGACATCACATTAACACATTGATCACTGTTGAGCTTTAGCTTGATAGAAGCTGTAAAAACATCAGGTAAATCCTTAGCAACAGGCGCTGGTACAATGTCATATTCTAAATAATGTCTGATGTAAATTTGCTACAGTCTCATCATCATTGGGTTATTAATTCTTTCTGTCCTACTAATCGTTTTTCTGGAAGAGTGGACTATCGCACAGTCCCTCGCGATCAGTGTTCGTACACTTCTTCTATAGCACTTATCTGTATCGTCGATTTACGGTGTTGTTGTCTTCTCTTCTTGGTAGCTGACTACTGAGCTGTTGGAGCACAATGCTCTCTGCTGCTCAAGGTTGCAGGCCACGTGTCAGGGTTGCCTCTCTGTGGGGTTTGTTCCCTGCCGTGGATCAAGAAGCCTGCTCGTCTGCAAAATATGAGACGAATTTCTGCAACGCCTTGTTTACAAAGGTTGTGCAGAGCGTCTCACTGTTGGCAGAAACAGCCCTCAGTGAGATCGCATCCACTTAAACAGAAAAGGGACAAACAATTTTCTAAGTCCGTGGTCCACTGGAATCTCCAACATAATTCCTATATATATTTATGCATATATCATGGCTAAAATAAACACAGGGAGAAGTAATACAGTCTCCGGTACAGCCACTGGTTTGCAATAATATAAATAGGAGAAACAATCGTTGGTCAGTGGGGCTACCTCGTGGTTTCGAAAACCGGTCGGGTGGGTTCGCCACGTGGTCAAGCAAAGTTTACTAACATTCACAATTCTAAAACATGGCAAAGCTTCACAAACATAATCCAATAATCATATCAATAATCGCGATGAAACAAACGATTGATCATTTACCTTCTTGACAATGTCAGGCTCTGGCTATAAGCCTACTGTGATGAATGATTTTCACCGTCACCTGCGTAGTCTTACTGAGAGAGATCTTTCAACGTTGCCGTCTCCTGTGAGATTCTGTCAAAGACTAACTATCGTCACGCTGTGGTCAGCTATCGTGCTAGATCTCGAGAATCTTAGCGCCCCTAGCGGGGATGGTGGGATCTAGGTCAGCTGGATGATGTCACGGTTTAACACGTCAATGGCAAATGTTCTCTCTCTCTCTGTCTCTCTCTCCCTGTCTCTCTCTCCCTCTCTCTCTCTCTCTCTCTTTCTCTATCTCTCTGCCCAATATAATAATGGAACGCAAAATAGGAATAATAATATTAAACATGATTACTTATAAAACATGCACACTATATTTCATTTTAATTACAACCAGTTTACATTCACAGGTGCATACAACACAGTACAGCATCATCTATGACAGTCCTTTTTAGCATTAGGCATTAGGGCAGAGTGTCTCGACATCGCTGCTTCCAGATAATCAGCGACCCTATCATAGCGCTAACGGAACAGTAGCGGGCAACAGCTTTGGCTTGTCGAACAGGCAGGCCCACCAACTTCAGTCCGCTAACAAACCTTCCGTGGACTAGGCCTAGCGAGCCAACTATCAGAACCACAACTTTGCAGCTATAACCAAGATCGCTAATCCTCTGGCACAGCGGGAGGTATCTGTTAAATTTGCTATTGTAAGAATCATTTACAAAGTCATCAAAAGGTACAGCTATTTCAATAATGGTAGAGGTTTGATTAGGATGGTCTATGACACACATATCAGGCCTAGTGTGGGGCAGGTTGGCAAACACTGCACTACTATCGTTCTGGAAGTGGGAAGGCTTTACAATAGAGTCTGCCAGGATTTCTGCTCTGGGGTTGGCATCTTTCACCGCCCTGGCCACAATATCTAACACTCTGTTGTGGCGGTTCTGAATAGAGTTCTTGCTTTCCCTACAGCCATTCAGCAAGTGGCTGACAGACTCTATGTAGAATCCGCACCTACCGCACTGCTGCGAGAAAGTCTCTGGATAGTAGATGTGGAGCCTGACGTTACACTCCAGCAGCTGTAATTATTATTATTTTTATTATTATTATCGAAGATTTGTATAGCGCACATATTTCGACGTACTTGGCGACTCAAGGCGCTGGCCGATACAGGATCTAACTCAAGCTGCCAGAGGCGCCAACTTGCAGCCTTTGGGCGCATTGTAATAACGCTCCAGACAACTGAGCACAATTCTGGCCAGCCAGGGATGGGGGAGAAGGACCTATGTGCATGCTGGGTGTGTTCTTGTCACCGGCACTCACCCGTCTAGGACATGAGCGTCAGGATCTTTAAAGTCCGTTATGATGGAATGTATGCGACACAGACTAGATCTCGGTTTATACTCTCATCCGAAGGAGTAGCAAACGGGAGTAAAGTGTCTTTCCCAAGGACACAACACAATGCCCCGGCCTGGGCTCGAACCCGGGACTTTCAGATCCGCAAGCCAAAGCTCTACCATTAGGCCACTGTGCCTCTGGCCTTCACCACGAACTCCAGCAGTCGGTCACGCAGATGTAGGTTGGTCAGGTGGGAGGAGGACAGTGAGAAGTCGACGTTGTTGGTACGCGCCAGGCGCCCCTGACACTCTTTGTCTCTCCATTCTGCCAGCTTGCCCTCTAGTTGTTGGCGTTTGAATGACGCGAAGAAAGCCTTGGGCTCCACGAAGGACAGTTGGATCTCCTCTTCTGGGCTGACTCTGAGGATGAACTGCTCACTGTCATTCAGGTGGAGCTGAATCCCCAGTCTACCGCAGATGTCGTTAAGGTGCACCCAAAGAGTGCACCCACAGAGACTTACGCCAGGTGACATTGGATGCCTTGACCAGCCGGTATTTATCATCGGTCTGGTAGCCAGCGAAGTTGTGGTCGTCGTCGTCTTCGGGTGCTGCTGCACACTTACCCCCGTTGGGGTTCCGGGGGTTTCAGTATAAATAGTATCCCCACTTTCTGGATTTTAGTGCTTTAAATTCCCACTGTCGCTGTCTTTCTCATTTGCTCTTTCTCATTCCTGCTCTGTTCTATCAATCTACTATACTATCTTCTTCTTCGCTAGACCAGTCCCCTACCTTTTTTCTTGAAAACTCTTCCGGGACAAGACTCCTTATTTGTGTATGGGGTCTGCTGGATCAGCTTGGGAATATTGGACGCTTTCTGCCAGGTGGTCACTAGGGCTTCTATGATGTTATTATTTAGCAATGTAGGCATTTTATATGTATGTGTTTTGTTGATAATTTATAATGATGTTTGTATTCTATTTTGTTTTTGTAAACGGGGGGTTCGATAAATTAGTGTACAGCCTCAGCGTCCCCTGCGTGGGATGTCTTTATTGTAAAGTGACTGGCTGGTGGAGAGCTTTCAGTTTTACCACTAGGGTTGTTTCAGCAGATCTTTTATGCGGATCAGGGGTTGTCCGGTCCTGATTTGGCTCGGAAGAGTCCGCTGGACCTAAAGCAATAATCATGTAATGTAATGTATTGCTGCACACTTGCGTTTAGTGAGGTGGAGTGCAAGTGATGTTATGGCCGTGTGTCTGGTCGGCTCGTCATCGCTATTCAATACGCTCAGCATGAAGGACAGCTTCTTGGCGTAGTACATGGTGCGTGGATGGAACAGACCCAGACCACCCTCGCTTCGTGCGCAGAACATGAAAGAGCGCGTCGACGAGTTGTTCAAGCCAAGCCAGTGCCTCACGTTGGACACGATGCTGTCTTCCATGCCGTCAAGGACTTTCTCTGTGAACTGAATGTATTTAAACACACACACCCACACACACACACACACACACGCACACACACACACACACCCCCACACCCACACACCCACGCACACACACACACACACACACACACATAAACAACCTTGTAATATTGAAACCAAGCATGATTTTTCAAACGGGAATATGTTCAAACTATATTTCTCGTTGCTTCAAAATAAGACTTTCTGCACTATTAATGTCCAGACTTTTCTCTTGACACAATGATGTACCATATATTGTGTCTCGTAAACCTTGTTTTGGTTTTATGACAATACATATTCGTATTCGTATTCACACCAACACACACATATTCGCTGCTGGATGCACTGGAACTGACCGTGCAAGGGGTAACACATAGGGGCACACATGCATCCCACCCCCATCCCCACGTATGCACGCACGCTCACTCCCCTCATTCCCCACTCTCCACCCCCATCACACATTTCTAATACTTTATTGCTAAATCCATAAAGAGAGCACAAGCGCAAAATGTGGTTCAAACAATACAAAGTAGTAGTATGAATGGATGTCATTGTCTTCAAAACACTCTCGCCATTAATCATTATCATCATGGTTGATAATTATGTGCAATATTGTCTTCAGGGTGTCTGTCCAACCCTTGTCGACATGGAGGTAGCTGTACTGGTGGTATCAACTCTTACACCTGTACATGTGCTGCTGGATACACTGGATCTCACTGTGCAACAGGTAAGACTCATGCACACGCGGACACGCACACACACACGCATACACACACACACACACACACATTATCATCATCATTGAAATCATCATCATGTTGATAATTATAAGCAGTATTGTCTTCAGACATAAATGAGTGCCTGCCCAACCCATGTCAACATGGAGGTAGCTGTACTGATGGTATCAACTCTTACACCTGTAACTGTGCTGCTGGATACACTGGATCTGACTGTGCAACAGGTAAGACTCGTGCACACGCGCACACCCACACCCACACGCACCCACACACACACACACACACACACACACACACCCACACCCACACACACCCACACCCACACGCACCCACACACACACACACACACACACATTATCATCATCATTGAAATCATCATCATGTTGATAATTATGAGCAGTATTGTCTTCAGATATAAATGAGTGCCTGTCCAACCCATGTCAACATGGAGCTAACTGTACTGATGGCAGGGGCGTCGCACGGTCCAAAATATTGGGGGGGCAACCCTGTCGACGGGGAGGTGGGGGAGGGGGGCTGACAAGCGGGACGCACCCTGTAATATATCCTCGTACCTTCATCCAACTGAAAGACTGAGAGTAAAAACATTTAATTATTTATGTTCTTCTTTACTGAAAATACAAGATTCATTTCCAGAAACTACAAATACATGATTAGCGATATGTGATAATGATTAAAACCAGGAAACACGAACATGAATTACCTGCCGCAAGATCATCTAGGTTGAAATTGTGTCTTCTCTATAAATCACAAGTCGTTTTGCATATTGCATACATATAATGACCAAACACTTCCACTACCAGTTTCAGAAAATCAGTCAATTGATTAATTTGTTTTACTAGGGCGTATATTACTCGCAGTTTCTCTAAAGCAAAATACTGTCTGTCTGAGTGCGTTTTGTCTTGGTGATCACAGATGATCTTACTAGTAGTCCATGAACAAAATCTCAGCTAGTTCAGTCCACAAACATCGGAGATCTATTCGCGGACACATAAACAAACAAAACAAACAAACAAACAAACAAACCAAGTGAAACCTATAATGGGGGGGGGGTGGGGGTGGTGGTGTAATAATCAAAGCAGTCAAGCCCACGTTATCTGTCCCCAGAAAAGCGAACGGGTCCTTTTTTTCCCCTTTTGCGATCAAAGCACGTGCACGTGTAGGCCTATCAACAAACTAAATCTAAATTAAAAAATATCGCGCACCTCAACTATTTATTGACACTTGCACATTCACCCTTGCCTTACTCATTTTACAGACTAAAGTAAATAATTGATATCAACAAACCTGGAAAACAGACGATTCCATTGTTTTGTTAATTTTGCTCTTTGCGTGATGAAATGACACTTCTTTCAAACAGCGAAAGCCAGCTCTGCTGCCCGGTGATTGCGTTAGCACCACGAAATATTTTGTTGTGAAACACAGGCACATGCTAATAGATTATTGTAATATTATTTCGTACGTTAGCCTTTTACACTACGGTTTAAAAATATGGTGATTTTTTTTAATTATTGATTCTTCCTGCCTTCCTCTATCGTTTGAAATCTTCTTCTTCTTCTTCTTCTTCTTCTTCTTCTTCTTCTTTTCTTCTTTCTCTCTCTCTTTCTTTTTTTTTTTGGCCAAATTATTGGGGGGGCAGGTGCCCCCCCTGCCCCCCCGTGTGCGACGCCCCTGGATGGTATCAACTCTTACACCTGTACATGTGCTGCTGGATACACTGGATCTGACTGTGCAGCAGGTAATACTCATGCAAACACACGCGCGCGCACACACACACACACACACACACATTATCATCATCATTGAAATCATCATCATGTTGATAAAATTATGAGCAGTATTGTCTTCAGACATAAATGAGTGCCTGCCCAACCCATGTCAACATGGAGGTATCTGTACTGATGGTATCAACTCTTACACCTGTACATGTTCTGCAGGATACACTGGATCTGACTGTGCAGCAGGTAATACTCATGCAAACACACGCGCGCGCGCACACACACACACACACACACACTCTCTCTCTCTTTCTCACACATACACACATGTGCTGCTGGATACACTGGAACTGATTGTTCAACAGATAACCCTACCACCTATCCACCCACCCCCTACACACACACTCAAATGGACGGACACACACACCCACCCACACACCCACACACCCACCCACACACCCACACACACACGCACACACACACACACACACACACACACACACACACATATTTCGATAACTTTATTACAACTCAAGCCGTTAACTTTAGCAAAGTTGTAATGAACAGCACAGTTCGTCGATGACGCCACCCGCACCCTGAATCATCTCCGCTTCCACACTTTCTACAGCCCATCATGACACTGGTTGATCGGAATCCAGCGAGGTTTTTACTCTGCTGCCATGATAGTCCAGTGAGCTGCATTCACATTTCCATAACTTTATTACAACCACAACTGTTAACTAATAGAACAGTTCAATTACGCCATCCCAACCCTCAATCTTCTCCTCTCCCACATTCTTATAGGGCCGATAGTGACACTGGTTGATAGGTACCGAGCCAGACTTTTACTTCGCCGCCGTATAGTCCAATGAGCTGCATTCTAGACATAAACTTCATGTGCACTAACCCCAAAGAGCCAATCACCAAAACAATGATTTTTGGTTTGGAATCCTGCATCGTTTAGATCAGTACACAAAGGCATGTACTTAAGAAATTTCTGGTTATGGCAGGTGTTTATAAAACAATCAAACGGTATGGCCACTTCGACAATAAATTATAGGCAATATTCGCATGATCTACAATACACATGTCAGGTTTGTTGCCGGCTAGATTGTTACTAGTGAAGTCCTGAAGCTGCACACGTTTGTCATAGAACACGCTACAGTAATCGGTGACTATAGCTTTCTCCATCTCTTTAAATACCAAGTCAACCACCCTATCGTGCCTTTCAATATAAGAGTCCATTTAGCTCTTTATATCCGTTCAGTCCGAGTGAGTTTGAATCGGTATGAAAATTACAGAGCGAGCACCTATGTGGGTTGTCAGGGTAATAAGTGTGGATAACAATAGTGATTTCTAGTAGTTGAAAGGGCTGAGAAAAGACGGATAAAAGGGATGAGAAAAGACGGATAAAAGGGATGAGAAAAAGAAAGTGTAATGTGGTTTTGGTGGGATTGTGTGAGGGGCAGACAGGACATGTACAGATATAGTAAAAAGTGAAAGAACTTCTATAATGAACATGAAAGGAATGTTGCTTTAAACGGTAGTCAAATCCTACATGTTTTTGGAAATAATGTTAGAAGCAAATTTAATGACTACAGATATTAGACCTCTCAAGAAGGATGGTGGAGAAATGGCGAGAAGTGATGAAGATAAAGCGGGTGTTTTAAATACATTTGTCTCTAGTGTTTTTTTTACAAGAGAGAACTTAGAATTCTTGTTATTGATCCAACATGTAGGTCAGATGGTTCTACCCTAACAGAAGTTATTGTCACAATAAAGCGGTGCGGGAGAAATTGATGCAATTAGCCACAAGTAAAGCGTACGACCCTAATGGTATTCCACCCAGACTTTTGAAGGAGGCAGGTGTAGAATTATCACTTCATCTAACTATACTTTTAAATAAATCCCTTGAGCTTGGAGAAGTTCCTCAAGATTGGAAACAGCGCAATGTTACTGCAATCTTTAAGAAAGGTATAAAAACGGATACTGGTCACTACAGACCTGTCAGCCTCACCTATTTTATGTAAGGTTTTCGTGAGCGATGCCATAGTCAACCACATGACAAACACAGTTCTATTCTTGGAGTGTCAGCATGCGTTTAGACCTGGTCGTTCATGCATGAGCCAGGAAGTCATGGAAAACTGTACACAGATGTGGGACGACAAAGAACCTTTCGACGGCCTATATATGAACTTTAAGAAGAAATTTGACTCCGTACATCATAAACGATTACTGGTAAAATTCGAATCCTATTGAGTTACCGGGAACATTTTACGGTGGGTTAGTGATTTTTTTTTAAAACCAAACGGGCTCAACGGCTTAGTGGGAGAGGCATACTGCTGAGTTTCCCAAAGGGTAGTGTACTGGGACCGACTTTGTTCACTGTCTTTATTAGCGATCTGCCAGACTGTACCTCTAACACGTGTAAAATCTTTGCAGACGATACAAAGCTATATAACCTTACACAAAAATAAAGACATGTTGCAGACTGACATTGACAGACTAACAGCATGGACACATACTTGGAATCTGTTCTTTGATGCAAGCAAGTGCAAAACTCTTCATATGGACAAAAATAATCCCAAACATGCTGATGGTGGTCAGCCTGCGATGAGCAATACTGAGAATGACTTTGATTGTCGGTTCAAATTTGATTATCATATTAACGCAGCAGTTGCAAAGGCAAATAAAATGCTTGGACTGATAGAGAGGGTTTTTTTTAATTACTTATATCGATAATGATATCTTTGCAAAACTATTCAAAAGATTTGTGTGACTACACTTGGAGTATGGCAACACTACATGGGAGCCCCTTTTTAAGCGGCAGTTTGTCGATTTAGAGAAAGTACAATGAAGAGCTACTCGATTACTTGATAGATTAAAACATTTTAATTATGACGACTGCAAAGACTGAATCTTTCATCTTTCAAATTCAGAAGATTGAGAGGAGACTTAATACAAGCATTTAACATTATAAATAAGGTTGATAATGTTAATGCTAACATTTTTTTTTCAAATTTAAACACATGAACAAACCAAAAATGCTACTAATATATTTAAAATATTATTTTTTTAAATAGTTTGTTTTCGAAATATATTACGTGTGTTCAGAGGTATCGTTCAATTATGAGTTCATTGAGATAATAGGAAGAACGTTGTTGCATTTTCTGTATTGTTTAAAATTCGTTATTTGCATCAAGAAATATTTCATTTAATTTTAAGACCGTTACCTTGAACTGAACTGAAAATCATAGCGAATAGGTCCTTTAAATTTCATTATTTTACTAATCTCTGTACACACCTGTGGAAAAAATACAACTGACGAACATGTTACAATTTCTTTTTCTGATGACCTTTTTCTAAAATTATTTTTCTAGTAAATTGAGTGCAAAGTTTATTAGTACTTTCTAATTCTTAGTTCTTGTTCTTTTTGTTTATTCACAGGCATAGTAATGTGAGTATGTAGCCACCACCCTCAAGCGACCTTGACCCTAAACTATCCTATCCTATTCCGTAACTCCAAGGTCGTTGGGGCACCACAGATGATCGTTTAACCAGCGTACTCCATCTCTCTAGCTCTGTTCTCAGCAACCTTCATGGCTTCGCTCAATGTCACGCCAGTCCATTCTCGAATGTTGTCCTCCCACATCTTTTTCAGTCTCGCTCTTCTTCTACCTCCTTGCACTGTGCCTTGCAGGATGATCTTTGCAAGGCTTGATGATCTGGTGACGTGGCCGTACCATCGGAGTTTCCGTTTCTTCACCACTGTGAGCAGGTCATGGTGTTGTCCAATGGATTGTGCGATGGTCTGTCGGACTTCGTCGTTGGTGATGTGCAGGGTATAGGAAATGCCCAGAAGTCTTCTGTAGCACCGCATCTCTATGCTTTGTATTCTTCGTTGTAGATCTGCTGTGAGGGTCCATGTTTCGCTAGCGTATAGGAAGATGGAGATGACAAGGGAGCGCAGCAGCCTTACCTTGGAATGTAGACTGATGGTCTTATCTTTCCAAATGGGCTTCAACCTTGCCAGGGCAGCAGTTGTTTGTGCGATCCTGGAGAGGACTTCCTGTCGGGACCCATTGTCTGATACAATGGCTGCTGGATACACTGAAACTGAATGTGCAACAGGCAACACACAGACACACACGCCTCCCACTCCCTCTCTCCCTTCCACACACACAAATGATCGCACACACACCCACACACCCACACACACACACACACACACACACACTCACATTATCAACATCATAGTTATCCCAACCATCATTATAACCATTGTCATCATCATTGTTCATAACTATGTGCAATATTGTCCTCAGACATAAATTGCTTGCCAAATCCCTGTCAACATGGAGGTAGCTGTACTGATGGCATCAACTCTTTCACCTGTACATGTGCTGCTGGATACAATGGATCTGACTGTGCAACAGGTGACACTCATGCACACGCACGCCCGCGAACACACGGACATCGACAAACACACTCACATTATTATAATTATTAATGACGAGGATGTTGTTTGTATTGTTTGAACAACATATTGCGCTTCTGTTCGCTGTATGGATCTGACGGTGGGTCTATTGTTGCTGGGCTCTGCACAATGGAATGCTATTACCCACTCGTCTATCGTCTGCGGGGATCTGCTAGTGTAATCACCCTATGACTAATCTTAATACATTTATAAGTTTAGCTCGGTCTGTGTGCGGATAGGGTTATAGAGATAGGGAGAAAATGGTTAAAAGATTCACTGACACACTAGCTCTCACTCGGCTATGAGCCCCCACGGACTCGGCTCCGCGCGCCGGGGGTGGACCCCATGCCTCTCTCTGGCTGGGTGACCAAGTTGCCTACCCCTTTTCCTTCTCTTTTGTCTTGTTTCTGTCTTATTGGTCCTTTCACCTATATTCTCTTCACCCTTAAATTCTCCCAGTATACTATGCAGTTTTGACTCCCTTTCTTCTGCCTTACCGGACTTTCCCTGTCTTCTTTTTCCCCATCATTCCTTCTTTTTCTACCCTTCTTTTTCTCTGTGGCCTTCTCTTGGCCCCCTGCGTTTGCCGTGCAGGGCAACCCGTGTCGGGGGAGAAGGGATCCTGGAGGTTGAGGTCACTGAGGGACTGCGGTCCCTCACACTAACACACCTCTTTGGCCCGGACTTCTCCTAGACGGGAGGCTGGCGTGGCCCGCGTCAGTCAAGCGGCTGGTCGTGTATAGCCCTAGCTCTGCTAGAAGGCTGCGGCTCATGGGTCAAACTTGAACAAAACCGTAGTGGCAGTGCGGGATTGTCTGGGTGTATATCCCCCCTGTAACCCTGGTGCGTTTCCTTGCTGGACTTTCCGCTTGGACGCATCCCCTTGTTGGACTCCGTGGTGGGTGGGGAGCAGGGGGGATGAATTCATAAATTAATAACATGGCTTCCACAAATAAAAGACGACTACGTGATGACGGACCGGACTCGGACACGGACAGTGAAATGGACACGAGACAGAAAGCTTGTGCGTCGGGGGTGGAAGGGGCCTGGCCTCGTTTTTTGGCAAGCTGTCTCCGTTCGCCATCCATAAAGGGTTCCAGTCCGTTTGCACAACCGGTTTCAAGGACGTTAAAAAATTGAGATCTGGGGCCTACCTGGTGGAGTGCTCGACCAAAAGGGCATCGGATAGTCTGCTCAAGAGGAATTCGACTGTCTTCGTTGATAGACCAATCAAAGTTTCTGTTCATGGACGGTTGAATTTCTCCAAGGGAGTCATCCGATGTCAGGACCTGTGTGATATGTCCGAGTTGGAAATCCGAGATGAGCTCTCCAGCCAGGGGGTCACGGCAGTGCAGAGGGTATTTGTTACCAAAGGACCCCAACGTATCCCAACTAACACCCTTTTTGTGACCTTTGCAATGGCCAAGTTGCCGGAGTCACTCAAGGTGGGATACCTTAGGGTGAAGGTGACGCCCTTTACACCATCGCCTTTGCGCTGCTACCGTTGCCAAAGGTTTGGTCACGGTAGCAAGACCTGCAAAAGTACAGAAATTTGCCGCGAATGTGGAAAGGATAAACACGAAAGTGCTTGCAAAGATCCTATTTGCTGTGTGAATTGCGCGGGCAAGCATGCTTCCAGCTCCAAAGATTGCCCTCAGTGGCAGTTGGAGCTGGAAATTCAAAAGGTTCGGGCCACTGAGAGGTGCTCCTTCAGTGACGCAAGGAGAAAAGTCATGGAAAGTAGGCCGGCTGTGCGAGAGAGGTCATTTGCGTCTGTTGTTGGTTCCACACCTCTTGTGGAATCTAGCACACATCCGGCAACGGATATTCTCTTAAATAAAATGACCCAGATTCTTGAAACGTTGTGCAAACGGATGGACACTCTGGAAAAAATGCTCACGTTTGTTCAAAAGGGGGGTTCTCCAGCCCCACCAATTACACTGGAGAACGTGCCGACGGGCACGTCCCCAACCGTCACCCACAACACGCAGACGGCCGTGACAAAAGCCGTCACACCTGCTGCAAAGGAGGCTAGGCCTCATGCCACCGCACCAGCAACGACCGGTTTTAGTGACCGGGTAGTTGCTGGGGCGGCAAAGATGCTAGTCGCTCAGCAGAAGAGCGTCAGAGGAGGAGAGGGAAAAGTTGGAAGGGGTGAGGGGGAGAGGGAGGATATAAAGTCCGGTGCTGGGGAGAAGGGGAAGAAGTCGGCTGGCAGTTCGGGTTCCGGGGCTTTGACGAAAAATCAAAGGCCCGGACCCCTTTCTTCCAAGCACCATCAGCCTCTCGAAACGGAGAACCGTTTCGGGGGGTTGATGGAACATGAAGAGATGGACGAGGGTCCAAAAGATAAAGAGACGTAATTGTGCTCTCGGAGATGAAAATTTTAGCATTCTTTTACTTCATTTTTATGTCCATTTTACAATGGAACATCCGAGGGATAAGGGCAAATTATGAGGAGCTCTGCTGTCTGCTGACAGAGCATCGACCTGAAGTGTTGGCCCTTCAGGAAACTCTCCTGTCAGAGAAACAGATTATAAATATTACTGGTTATTCGTCTATTGATTGTCTATCTTCTAGAGGCGTTTCACTCTTTATTGATAGAAACGTCCCCTTTAACCCAATTTCACTGAATACAAGTTTACCCGCAGTTGCAGCTAGAGTATCTTTTTTTTAAATCCCTCACAGTTTGTTCTATATATTTGACCCCATCCATAACTGTAAACAAAAATGACCTTGAGAATTTGATTCAACAGTTACCTACCCCTTTTTTGTTGTTGGGAGATTTTAATGGCCGCTCTCCCCTGTGGGGTAGCGATCGTACCGATTCTCAGGGGAAAATAATTGAAGACATTTTAGACTCGTTAAATCTAGTAACTTTGAACGAAGGTGCTCCAACTTTTTCCTGTTAAAGAACTGCTTCTTTGTCCCACATTGATATATCAATCTGTGATCCCTCTTTACTTTTGGATTTTAAATGGACAGTTTTAGAAGATCTCCATGGCAGTGACCATTTTCCAGTTTTATTAAAACATGATTCATACAACCTTGAGCAAACTCATGGCAGGTGGAAACTGAAACAAGCTAACTGGAGTATGTTTTCTAACCTGTCTGAGGTTCAGTTGCGTGCTAAGAAACAGGAATTTTAGAACGCCATAGATCCAATACAGCTTTACACTGACATAGTTATAAACAGTGCCAAGGAGTCCATTCCGCAAACTTCGTCAAACCCTCACACACTTAAAAAACCCTGGTTTGACGATGAATGTAGAAAACTTCAGCAAGCTCGTAAAAAAGCTTTAAGAACTATGTTTTTACACCCAAGCACTGAAAATAAACAAAACCACCAACGTTTGCGAGCGCAATGCCGACAGCTCTTCAAACGAAAGAGAAGGGAATCGTGGAGAGGTTTCTGCTCCACGCTTAACTCGAAAGCGAAACTGTCGAAGGTGTGGAAAGTAGTCCGCAAACTCAAAAATAGAAGTAACAAACAGGTGAGCCCATGCCTTACTGTGCAGGGTGACGTAATCGGAGATAAAAAATTAGTAGCTGATCTTTTGGCTTCTTCTTTTGCTGCAAATTCTTCCTCTGAAAATTATTCTGTCCCTTTTCAAACAGTTAAAACCCGTAAAGAAAAACAACAGTTAAATTTTACCTCCGATAATTCTGAAGATTACAACATTCCGTTTTCATTAGTCGAGCTTGACGATGCAATTAACAAAAGTGCAGATTCAGCAGTTGGACCGGATGATGTACATTATCAATTTCTTAGATATTTAACAAGGTACTCACGGTCTCAACTGCTGGACATCTTCAATCAGCTCTGGATCACTGGCACCTTTCCTCCCTCCTGGAGAAAGGCCATTATTGTACCCATCCCTAAATCTGGCAAAGACCATACTAACCCGACAAACTATAGACCAATAGCCTTAACATCTTGCTTATGCAAGACGCTAGAAAGAATGGTTTATTCTCGCTTACTGTGGTATCTAGAAACAAATAATATTTTATCCAACACTCAGTGTGGCTTTCGAAGTGGTCGAAGTACTGTTGACCACCTGGTGCGACTGGAAACTTTTATCCGTAACGCGTTCGTCCAGGGTGAACATGTCATTGCCATCATGTTTGATTTGGAAAAAGCTTATGATACCACATGGAAATATGGCATTCTTTCAGATTTACAAGAAATGGGTTTGAAGGGACATTTACCTCTGTTTATATCCAATTTTCTAACGGACAGACTCTTTCAGGTTAAGGTTGGGGGATCTTTGTCAGATATGAGGGAACAGGAGATGGGAGTGCCTCAGGGTAGCATCTTGTCTCCCTTGCTGTTTAATATTAAAATAAATAATATTGTTCGTTCCGTTAAACGGGGAATTGACAATTCTTTGTTTGTTGACGATTTTGCGTTAGTAGCCAAAGGTAAAACTTTGGCATCTGCAGAACGTCAGCTACAGTTATGTGTCAAGGCCGTTGAGGACTGGGTTTTACAAAATGGTTTTAAATTTTCTGAAGCAAAAACTGAATGTATTCACTTTTTCAAGCACCGGGGAATTATTCAAGACCCTACTATTTTCCTCAATAAAACTCCAATAAAGGCGGTCCAACAAGTCAAATTTTTGGGTGTTATTTTTTATCAAAAGCTATCTTTCATTCCTCATCTGAAAATTTTGAAAACTAAATGTCAACAGGCCTGCAATTTGCTCAAGGTTATCAGTGGTACAGACTGGGGTGCTGACAAGAAAACTTTATTGCTGTTATATCGTTCTTTAATTAGATCCAAGTTAGACTATGGTTGCATTGTTTATGGTTCTGCTAGAAAATCTTATCTTAAGATGCTAGATCCAGTTGCCCATCAGGCACTACGCATTGCTTTGGGTGCGTTTCGCACTTCCCCTTGTGAAAGCCTTTACGTGGAAGCTAACGAACCCCCGCTGGAGCTGAGACGTACAAAATTGTCAATGAATTACTATTTAAAATTAAAAACTGATCTTATGAACCCTGCTTATGACTGTGTTTTCAACCCAGATTTTGTTCAGAAATTTGAAGCCAAACCTAACACAATTCCTCCGTTTGGCATCAGAATGCAAGCTCATCTGGAAAAAGCAGGCATTGATGTTGCTTCCATCAACGATGATGAACTTCGGACTGAAGCTCCCCCATGGAAATTATGTTCCCCAAACATTAATTGGCAGTTGTCCGCTTTCCTTAAAAACAATACATCTGAAACCGTATATAACCAACTTTATTTAGAACAGTGTGCATTATACCCAGGATATGAACAACTTTTTACAGACGGGTCAAAGAAAGGAGATTCAGTTGCTGCTGCGTCGGTCTCTGGGAGACACTTAGACCAGCCTTTGCAACAGCGTTTACCTGATTTTTGTTCTGTTTATACAGCTGAACTCAAGGCAATTCATTTAGCTCTGAAACAAGTTTATCAATCCAAAAGAACCTCATTTTTAATCATGTCCGATTCATTGTCAGCACTTCAGGCTCTTTCCACGAGAAAGATATCACACCCTTTTCTGGCAGAGATCCATGACCTCCATACACAACTTGTTTCTGAGGGTAAAAAGATCGTTTTTATGTGGGTACCTGGTCACATGGGCATCCGCGGCAATATTGCAGTAGACAGGGCGGCTAAAGATGCTTTGCATCTCGATTTCCCTTCAGAGATTTTCCAATTTGTGCCTTACTCTGATCTGCGTTGTATGACTGGATCTTATTGTAAACGGCTGTGGCAGACTGACTGGTCTAACCATATCAACAACAAATTATTTCAAATTCTCCCAGATTTGTCAGATTCTTTGCCTAGCTTTGCATCCACTCGCAAAGAAGAAATAGTTTTGTCTCGCCTTCATATTGGGCATACTAATGTCACTCACAGTTTCCTTTTAAAAGGAGAAGAACCACCATGGTGCTTTGCATGTGATAAATCTTTTTCCGTTCGCCATTTCATGTCTGAGTGTGCTGATCTGATTGAGGAAAGAGAAACATATTTTGGTTCCATACCTTTCAAAGAGATTTTTAAAGTATGTAATGGTCAACATCTGTTTCAATTTTTACATGATGTTGGTTTGTTTTATCGCATATAAATCGTATCGACATGTTTTGTTTAGTTTGGATTTTATTAGGACTGAATTTAGTGATTTGATTGAAGAAAGAGAATATATTTTTAATACATCAGTTTTAAAGAAGTCTCTTAAAGAGGCGTCATGTGAAAGTTTGTTTGTGTATTTAAGAGTAACAGGTTTGTTTTTTAAGACTTGAATCATTTTATAATATTTTAAGATAACGTCTCTCTGGTCCTGATTTGGCTCGGAAGAGTCCGCTGGACCTAAAGCAATAACCTTGTATTGTATTGTATTGTACTCGGCTATGAAACATAGGTAGTCCAGCCACTTGTTAACAGTAAATATCACACATTTATTTTCTGTACTCTATACACAATCTTCTAATTTATACACTAACTTAAATGTCCAAATTTCCCTTCGAGTAGTTCGCTCCTTGATGGGTCTATGCAGCTACTGTTCTCAATATTTGTTACTGTCTCATCATTGGGCTATGAGTTCTTTCTGTCCTAATATTCGGTTTTCTGGACGAGTAGACTATCGCTTTTGTGGACTTAACTGTATAGTTGAGGTGCGGTGTTGTTGTCTCTTCTTCTTGGTAGTTGACTATGGCTAGTGGAGCCCAATGCTCTCGCTGCTCACGGTTGCAGGCCACATGTCATGGTTGCCTTTCTGTAGGATTTCTTCCCTGCTATGGACCATGATGCCTGCTCGTCTGCAACATATGAGACGAACTTCTGCAATTCCTTGTATACAAAGGTTGTGCAGAGTGTCTCACTGTTGGCCGTCCAACCCCACTCTTTCAGCCCTCAGTTAAGATCGCTCCACTTATACAAATAAGGGACGACCAATTCTTGTAAGTCTGTGGTCCACTGGAATCTCCAACATAATTCCTATACATATACCTACATCATGGCTAAACTAAACACATGGAGAAGTAATACTCTTACACCTGTACATGTGCTGCTGGATACACTGGATCTGACTGTGCAACAGGTAACACTCAAGCACACGCAGGCACACATACGAGTACATCATCATCATCGTCAATATCATCATGATTACCATCATCATCATAATAATAATCATTATGGTGATGTATTGCGAATATCAATCCATATGGTCTTTACCTACCATGCCTGATGTAATTATACTTCCATCAGCATCGTCTTCATCACCACCTTCATAATCATCCTCATCCTCATCATCGTGGTTGATAATTATGTGCAATATTGTCTTCAGACATAGATGAGTGTCTGCCCAAACCCTGTGAACATGGTGGTAGCTGTACTGATGGTATTAACTCTTACACCTGTAACTGTGCTGCTGGATACACTGGATCTGACTGTGCAACAGGTTGCACCCTCTTTGTCTCTGTCTCTCTCTCTCACACACACGCACACATACATACACACACACACACACACACACACACACATCCCCCCCTCCGGTTGCTGTGGTTTGTTGGCAACAATTGCTAGTTCTATTCAGTAAAAACTTTTATATTTCTTCATATGTTACCGTGCAATTTTGGAGTTTTGCTATTGACAGCTTTAAAGATGTAGATATGTTGTTTTTATTGACGTATTACTTCCATCAGATAGAAGGTTTTCCAGCCAACTTCTATTTTGAAAAGTTTCGGCGAAGTTAGGAACATTGAAAGTCGCCATTGTTTCCAGTGGTGGTGTACATTTCAAAGTTTGAGTGATAATTTTACAACGTTTGTGTTTCTGATCCGGTGTTTTGAACAGAATGTTTTCACGCTCTGGGTTTGCTTTTGTGCGGGCACGATTGTTTCTTTTGGCGTGTGTAGGGGATGGAGTGTTTTACATGCAGTCTCCCAGTGTGTGTGTGTGTGTGTGTGTGTGTGTGTGTGTATAACGCCACAAATGAGAAACGGAATTTGACGTTCTTAGTAACAAATTGGGTAATTTGCTCGTTCCCCATTTGTCTGCCGTTCCCCATTTGTTCTAGGTACACAGGTTCCCTCCATCTTTCTACACAAACGCAGTTGGATAGTGTTGGATGGCACCGCCCCACTCGCCCACACATATGATATATGCATGCCCGTAACAGGCTATAGGCCTACGTTAGCTTTTTTTGACATAACCTAAACACACACACACACACACACACACACACACACACACACACTCACATTATCAACATCATAGTTATCCCCACCATCATTATAACCATTGTCATCATCATTGTTCATAACTATGTGCAATATTGTCCTCAGACATAAATGAGTGCTTGCCAAATCCCTGTCAACATGGAGGTAGCTGTACTGATGGCATCAACTCTTTCACCTGTACATGTGCTGCTGGATACAATGGATCTGACTGTGCAACAGGTGACACTCATGCACACGCACGCCCGCGAACACACGGACATCGACAAACACACTCACATTATTATAATTATTAATGACGAGGATGTTGTTTGTATTGTTTGAACAACATATTGCGCTTCTGTTCGCTGTATGGATCTGACGGTGGGTCTATTGTTGCTGGGCTCTGCACAATGGAATGCTATTACCCACTCGTCTATCGTCTGCGGGGATCTGCTAGTGTAATCACCCTATGACTAATCTTAATACATTTATAAGTTTAGCTCGGTCTGTGTGCGGATAGGGTTATAGAGATAGGGAGAAAATGGTTAAAAGATTCACTGACACACTAGCTCTCACTCGGCTATGAAACATAGGTAGTCCAGCCACTTGTTAACAGTAAATATCACACATTTATTTTCTGTACTCTATACAAAATCTTCTAATCTATACACTAACTTAAATGTCCAAATTTCCCTTCGAGTAGTTCGCTCCTTGATGGGTCTATGCAGCTACTGTTCTCAATATTTGTTACTGTCTCATCATTGGGCTATGAGTTCTTTCTGTCCTAATATTCGGTTTTCTGGACGAGTAGACTATCGCTTTTGTGGACTTAACTGTATAGTTGAGGTGCGGTGTTGTTGTCTCGTCTTCTTGGTAGTTGACTATGGCTAGTGGAGCCCAATGCTCTCGCTGCTCACGGTTGCAGGCCACATGTCATGGTTGCCTTTCTGTAGGATTTCTTCCCTGCTATGGACCATGATGCCTGCTCGTCTGCAACATATGAGACGAACTTCTGCAATTCCTTGTATACAAAGGTTGTGCAGAGTGTCTCACTGTTGGCCGTCCAACCCCACTCTTTCAGCCCTCAGTTAAGATCGCTCCACTTATACAAATAAGGGACGACCAAGTCTTGTAAGTCTGTGGTCCACTGGAATCTCCAACATAATTCCTATACATATACCTACATCATGGCTAAACTAAACACATGGAGAAGTAATACTCTTACACCTGTACATGTGCTGCTGGATACACTGGATCTGACTGTGCAACAGGTAACACTCAAGCACACGCAGGCACACATACGAGTACATCATCATCATCGTCAATATCATCATGATTACCATCATCATCATAATAATAATCATTATGGTGATGTATTGCGAATGTCAATCCATATGGTCTTTACCTACCATGCCTGATGTAATTATACTTCCATCAGCATCGTCTTCATCACCACCTTCATAATCATCCTCATCCTCATCATCGTGGTTGATAATTATGTGCAATATTGTCTTCAGACATAGATGAGTGTCTGCCCAACCCCTGTCAACATGGTGGTAGCTGTACTGATGGTATTAACTCTTACACCTGTAACTGTGCTGCTGGATACACTGGATCTGACTGTGCAACAGGTTGCACCCTCTTTGTCTCTGTCTCTCTCTCTCACACACACGCACACATACATACACACACACACACACATCCCCCCCTCCGGTTGCTGTGGTTTGTTGGCAACAATTGCTAGTTCTATTCAGTAAAAACTTTTATATTTCTTCATATGTTACCGTGCAATTTTGGAGTTTTGCTATTGACAGCTTTAAAGATGTAGATATGTTGTTTTTATTGACGTATTACTTCCAACAGATAGAAGGTTTTCCAGCCAACTTCTATTTTGAAAAGTTTCGGCGAAGTTAGGAACATTGAAAGTCGCCATTGTTTCCAGTGGTGGTGTACATTTCAAAGTTTGAGTGATGATTTTACAACGTTTGTGTTTCTGATCCGGTGTTTTGAACAGAATGTTTTCACGCTCTGGGTTTGCTTTTGTGCGGGCACGATTGTTTCTTTTGGCGTGTGTAGGGGATGGAGTGTTTTACATGCAGTCTCCCAGTGTGTGTGTGTGTGTGTGTGTGTGTTTAGGTTATGTCAAAAAAAGCTAACGTAGGCCTATAGCCTGTTACGGGCATGCATATATCATATGTGTGGGCGAGTGGGGCGGTGCCATCCAACACTATCCAACTGCGTTTGTGTAGAAAGATGGAGGGAACCTGTGTACCTAAAACAAATGGGGAACGGCAGACAAATGGGGAACGAGCAAATTACCCCATTTGTTACTAAGAACGTCAAATTCCGTTTCTCATTTGTGGCGTTATACAACCACACCCACACACACACACACACTCACATTATCAACATCATAGTTATCCCCACCATCATTATAACCATTGTCATCATCATTGTTCATAACTATGTGCAATATTGTCCTCAGACATAAATGAGTGCTTGCCAAATCCCTGTCAACATGGAGGTAGCTGTACTGATGGCATCAACTCTTTCGCCTGTACATGTGCTGCTGGATACACTGGATCTGACTGTGCAACAGGTGACATTCATGCACACGCACGCCCGCGAACACACGGACATCGACAAACACACTCACATTATTATAATTATTAATGACGAGGATGTTGTTTGTATTGTTTGAACAACATATTGCGCTTCTGTTCGCTGTATGGATCTTACGGTGGGTCTATTGTTGCTGGGCTCTGCACAATGGAATGCTATTACCCACTCGTCTATCGTCTGCGGAGATCTTCTAGTGTAATCACCCTATGACTAATCTTAATACATTTATAAGTTTAGCTCGGTCTGTGTGCGGATAGGGTTATAGAGATAGGGAGAAAATGGTTAAAAGATTCACTGACACACTAGCTCTCACTCGGCTATGAAACATAGGTAGTCCAGCCACTTGTTAACAGTAAATATCACACATTTATTTTCTGTACTCAATACAAAATCTTCTAATCTATACACTAACTTAAATGTCCAAATTTCCCTTCAAGTAGTTCGCTCCTTGATGGGTCTATGCAGCTACTGTTCTCAATATTTGTTACTGTCTCATCATTGGGCTATGAGTTCTTTCTGTCCTAATATTCGGTTTTCTGGACGAGTAGACTATCGCTTTTGTGGACTTAACTGTATAGTTGAGGTGCGGTGTTGTTGTCTCTTCTTCTTGGTAGTTGACTATGGCTAGTGGAGCCCAATGCTCTCGCTGCTCACTGTTGCAGGCCACATGTCATGGTTGCCTTTCTGTAGGATTTCTTCCCTGCTATGGACCACGATGCCTGCTCGTCTGCAACATATGAGACGAACTTCTGCAATTCCTTGTATACAAAGGTTGTGCAGAGTGTCTCACTGTTGGCCGTCCAACCCCACTGTTTCAGCCCTCAGTTAAGATCGCTCCACTTATACAAATAAGGGACGACCAATTCTTGTAAGTCTGTGGTCCACTGGAATCTCCAACATAATTCCTATACATATACCTACATCATGGCTAAACTAAACACATGGAGAAGTAATACTCTTACACCTGTACATGTGCTGCTGGATACACTGGATCTGACTGTGCAACAGGTAACACTCAAGCACACGCAGGCACACATACGAGTACATCATCATCATCGTCAATATCATCATGATTACCATCATCATCATAATAATAATCATTATGGTGATGTATTGCGAATATCAATCCATATGGTCTTTATCTACCATGCCTGATGTAATTATACTTCCATCAGCATCGTCTTCATCACCACCTTCATAATCATCCTCATCCTCATCATCGTGGTTGATAATTATGTGCAATATTGTCTTCAGACATAGATGAGTGTCTGCCCAACCCCTGTCAACATGGTGGTAGCTGTACTGATGGTATTAACTCTTACACCTGTAACTGTGCTGCTGGATACACTGGATCTGACTGTGCAACAGGTTGCACCCTCTTTGTCTCTGTCTCTCTCTCTCACACACACGCACACACCCATACACACACACACACACACACACACACACACACATCCCCCCTCCGGTGGCTGTGGTTTGTTGGCAACAATTGCTAGTTCTATTCAGTAAAAACTTTTATATTTCTTCATATGTTACCGTGCAATTTTGGAGTTTTGCTATTGACAGCTTTAAAGATGTAGATATGTTGTTTTTATTGACGTATTACTTCCATCAGATAGAAGGTGTTCCAGCCAACTTCTATTTTGAAAAGTTTCGGCGAAGTTAGGAACATTGAAAGTCGCCATTGTTTCCAGTGGTGGTGTACATTTCAAAGTTTGAGCGATGATTTTACAACGTTTGTGTTTCTGATCCGGTGTTTTGAACAGAATGTTTTCACGCTCTGGGTTTGCTTTTGTGCGGGCACGATTGTTTCTTTTGGCGTGTGTAGGGGATGGAGTGTTTTACATGCAGTCTCCCAGTGTGTGTGTGTGTGTGTGTGTGTGTTTAGGTTATGTCAAAAAAAGCTAACGTAGGCCTATAACCTGTTACGGGCATGCATATATCATATGTGTGGGCGAGTGGGGCGGTGCCATCCAACACTATCCAACTGCGTTTGTGTAGAAAGATGGAGGGAACCTGTGTACCTAGAACAAATGGGGAACGGCAGACAAATGGGGAACGAGCAAATTACCCCATTTGTTACTAAGAACGTCAAATTCCGTTTCTCATTTGTGGCGTTATACAACCACACACACACACACACACACACACACACACACACACACACACACACACACACACACACACTCACATTATCAACATCATAGTTATCCCCACCATCATTATAACCATTGTCATCATCATTGTTCATAACTATGTGCAATATTGTCCTCAGACATAAATTGCTTGCCAAATCCCTGTCAACATGGAGGTAGCTGTACTGATGGCATCAACTCTTTCACCTGTACATGTGCTGCTGGGTACAATGGATCTGACTGTGCAACAGGTGACACTCATGCACACGCACGCCCGCGAACACACGGACATCGACAAACACACTCACATTATTATAATTATTAATGACGAGGATGTTGTTTGTATTGTTTGAACAACATATTGCGCTTCTGTTCGCTGTATGGATCTTACGGTGGGTCTATTGTTGCTGGGCTCTGCACAATGGAATGCTATTACCCACTCGTCTATCGTCTGCGGGGATCTGCTAGTGTAATCACCCTATGACTAATCTTAATACATTTATAAGTTTAGCTCGGTCTGTGTGCGGATAGGGTTATAGAGATAGGGAGAAAATGGTTAAAAGATTCACTGACACACTAGCTCTCACTCGGCTATGAAACATAGGTAGTCCAGCCACTTGTTAACAGTAAATATCACACATTTTTTTCTGTACTCTATACAAAATCTTCTAATCTATACACTAACTTAAATGTCCAAATTTCCCTTCAAGTAGTTCGCTCCTTGATGGGTCTATGCAGCTACTGTTCTCAATATTTGTTACTGTCTCATCATTGGGCTATGAGTTCTTTCTGTCCTAATATTCGGTTTTCTGGACGAGTAGACTATCGCTTTTGTGGACTTAACTGTATAGTTGAGGTGCGGTGTTGTTGTCTCTTCTTCTTGGTAGTTGACTATGGCTAGTGGAGCCCAATGCTCTCGCTGCTCACGGTTACAGGCCACATGTCATGGTTGCCTTTCTGTAGGATTTCTTCCCTGCTATGGACCACGATGCCTGCTCGTCTGCAACATATGAGACGAACTTCTGCAATTCCTTGTATACAAAGGTTGTGCAGAGTGTCTCACTGTTGGCCGTCCAACCCCACTGTTTCAGCCCTCAGTTAAAATCGCTCCACTTATACAAATAAGGGACGACCAATTCTTGTAAGTCTGTGGTCCAATGGAATCTCCAACATAATTCCTATACATCATGGCTAAACTAAACACATGGAGAAGTAATTAACAATATACCCATTCTCCTGTACAGCCACTAGTCTACAATAATACGCATAGGAGAAACAACAGTTAGACATTGGAGGCTACCTTGTGGTGCCGAAACCGGTCGGGTTCACCACGTGGTCAGCAAAGCTTTACTAACAATGACAATTCTAAAACATGGCAAAACTTCACAAACATAATCCAACAACATTATCAATAAAGCGCAATGAACCCAAAGATTGATCATTTACCATTTTGACAATGTCAGGCCCTGGCTATATTGTCGATGAATGAATTTCATCCGTCACCTGCTTTAGTCTTCTGCTAGAGAGATGTGTCAGAGCATAGCTCCTTCTCGCATGAGGTTCAGACAAAGAATGACTGCCTAGCATTGCAATCAGCTAAAGCCCGCGAAAATTCTCGTGAGATTTGAGCGCCGTCTATCGGAAGGAGGGGGAGAGGGGAGGTCGGGGGGTGGGGGGTGGTGGCTATACGTCAGCAGGATGAGGTCCCTGCCTACCTTATCTAGCCTACACATGCTTAGCTCACACCTGACTTGGGTCGTCTTCTAGGCAGCGACTTTAATTTACAAAGGCTACAGCAGGCTGAACTATTTAAGGCGAGAAGCCGTAGTGCAGGGTTGAAATAGCCTCTCGCGACAATGGATATACCACTAAAGTATTAGAAATGTGTGTGTGCGCGCGTTTTTGTGCGTGGGGTAGAGGATGGAGTAGGAGACCACTTTTGTTACTTTTTGCAATCAGTTCCAGTGTATCCAGCGTCACATGTGTGTGGGTGTGTGTGTGTGTGTGTGTGTGTGTGTGTGTGTGTGTGTGTGTGTGTGTGTGATCATCATTGTTGATAATTATGTGCAATATTGTCTTCAGACATAGATGAGTGCCTGCCAAACCCCTGTCAACATGGTGGTAGCTGTACTGAGGGTATCAACTCTTATACCTGTAACTGTGCTGCTGGATACACTGGATTTGACTGTGTGACAGGTAACACTCACGTACATTCAAGCACACGCACGCACTCATGTGGAACTGACTGTCCAACAGGTAACACAAACACACCCCATCCCAACCTCCCCCCCCACACACACACACAATCTCTCTAACACACACACATGTCTAATACTTTATTGCTAAATCCATACAGAGAACAGTAGCTATGTTTCCAGTATGTGGTTCAAACAATTCAAAGTTGACAGTGGTGAAAAAACGGAAACTCCGATGGTATGGCCACGTCACGTCTTGCAAAGACCATCCTGCAAGGCACAGTGCAAGGAGGTAGAAGAAGAGGTAGACCGAAAAAGAGGTGAGAGGACAACATTCGAGAATGGACTGGTTTGACACTGAGCGAAACAATCAGGGTTGCTGAGGACAGGGAAAGCTGGAGTATGCTGGTTACACGAAAATCGGTGGTGCCCCTACGACCTCCGAGTTACGGTAAGGATAGGATAGGGTAGTATGAATGGATGTCATTGTTATCAAAACACCCTCGCCATTAATCATTATTATCATTGTTGATAATTATGTGCAATATTGTCTTCAGACATAAATGAGTGCCTGCAAAACCCTTGTCAACATGGAGGTAACTGTACTGATGGTATCAACTCTTACACCTGTACATGTGCTGCTGGATACACTGGATCTGACTGTGCAACAGGTAACACTCAAGCACACGCAGGCACACATACGAGTACATCATCATCATCGTCAATATCATCATGATTACCATCATCATCATAATAATAATCATTATGGTGATGTATTGCGAATATTAATCCATATGGTCTTTACCTACCATGCCTGATGTAATTATACTTCCATCAGCATCGTCATCATCGCCACCTTTATAATCATCCTCATCCGCATCATCGTGGTTGATAATTATGTGCAATATTGTCTTCAGACATAAATGAGTGCCTGCAAAACCCTTGTCAAAATGGAGGTAGCTGTACTGATGGTATCAACTCTTACACCTGTAACTGTGCTGCTGGATACACTGGATCTGACTGTGCAACAGGTTACACCCTCTCTGTCTCTGTCTCTCTCTCACACACACGCACACACACACACACACACACACACACACACACACACACACACACACATCCCCCCTCCGGTTGCTGTGGTTTGTTGGCAACAATTGCTAGTTCTATTCAGTAAAAACTTTTATATTTCTTCATATGTTACCGTGCAATTTTGGAGTTTTGCTATTGACAGCTTTAAAGATGTAGATATGTTGTTTTTATTGACGTATTACTTCCATCAGATAGAAGGTTTTCCAGCCAACTTCTATTTTGAAAAGTTTCGGCGAAGTTAGGAACATTGAAAGTCGCCATTGTTTCCAGTGGTGGTGTACATTTCAAAGTTTGAGCGATGATTTTACAACGTTTGTGTTTCTGATCCGGTGTTTTGAACAGAATGTTTTCACGCTCTGGGTTTGCTTTTGTGCGGGCACGATTGTTTCTTTTGGCGTGTGTAGGGGATGGAGTGTTTTACATGCAGTCTCCCAGTGTGTGTGTGTGTGTGTGTGTGTTTAGGTTATGTCAAAAAAAGCTAACGTAGGCCTATAGCCTGTTACGGGCATGCGTATATCATATGTGTGGGCGAGTGGGGCGGTGCCATCCAACACTATCCAACTGCGTTTGTGTAGAAAGATGGAGGGATATGTGTATTTGCTTTCTCAGGTATTTGTTTACATGTATGTGTTACACGGTATTTATCAGTAGTCGATTCAGCCCCGATGCTTAAATCTTGATATGTTTAACTCAATTTTGTTTATCCACGCAGCAACAAGGCAGGAGTCGTCGCATAAAGTGTTGTAACTTTATTCAGCAAACAACTGCATCTATACGTTAGCTTTTTTTTTTTTACACGTACAGAGCAATGTGAGTCTATGTACTCACCCTCCTCCCGCCCTCTCCCCCTTTCCCCCTCCCCGCCCTCTTATACATTAAAAAGAAAACAAATCCAAATTTTTGCAAATCTGTGCAAGATGAGTCCTAAATAGTCCCAAAATGACAATTAAAAAGCATTTCCGTGTTCGTCTTTCCGTCCGCCGCTGTCTGAGCAAAAGTTGCAAGTGGATTATTTCTTTAAAAAAAACTATTTCGACTTTGACAACCAAACCTGGTAGGCTAAGTTGGTGTATACCCAGAAGACCTCACAAATGATCAATGAATGAATGATTTTACTTCAAGGTCGCAAGGTCAAGAAATGTTAGTAAAAAAAATTACAATAATTACAATTTTTCTCTAAATTTAGCTTTTTTTAGGTTAATATTGAACTTTTGATTCTTTGATGCATGATATCAATGACACAAATACTTTACAGTCAATCTCACTCCAAGGTCAAGGTCACTGGAGCTGTCCAAAAATTGGTTAGTATAGATATAGAAATGACGCTAAACTATGAGAGATATAAAGTCCAAACTTGTATTTCGAGATGATAGACTGATATTTCATATATGTTCCTTTTTTGCGTTGATCAAAGTCATTTTAGGCCTTGCAAAAACATACACAAAATAGGTAATCTTACAGTGGAATGAAAGTTTATTTAACCCATAGTTTGCAATAACATTGGGTTATTTAATCAGACATGCACAAGAGATCGTTTTTGTTGGCATAATACAACTTTTGGTGTATTTTATTTGATAGTACATGAGCGTATTTGGAGCCGGAGGTCAAGGTCATCTCAAGGTCAAGAGCATAAAAAAAATAAAAATCAGTATTTGCATTTTAATGCCGCAGTCTTATTTTATTTTTTCTGGGCGTTCATTTTCATGTGAAATATTGCGAGTTCCATAAGGAGCATGTGAGTCATATGGGGTTTGCCCTTCTAGTCTAAACTGGAGTCATTGTCTTCAAAACACCCTCGCCATTAACCTGTAACCAGTACCTCAAATGTAGAAAGTTACTACTTGTTTATAGGGTGGGCCGTGTTGGAAGTATAATAGGATAGAAGGAAGAGTTTATAGAAGAAACTGCACAACACTGAATATAGAGGAAAACTTCAAATCATTGATGAAATGTTAACGGTTTATTCAGAACTGAGAAGACCGATACAAAAAAAAGGAAACCAAAGGAAAAAAATTGCAAACTCTGACCGGACAATTGTCTTCCCTGTAAAACAAAACAAATGTTCAATGTCCATATATCCAATGATCCTATCCTATCCTATCCCATAACTCGGAGGTCGTAGGGGCACCACAGATGATGGTTTAACCAGCGTACTCTATCTTTCCCTGCCATCAGCAACCCTGATTGTTTCGCTCAGTGTCAAACCAGTCCATTTTCGAATGTTGTCCTCCCACCTCTTTTTCGGTCTCCCTCTTCTTCTACCTCCTTGCACTGTGCCTTGCAGGATGGTCTTTGCAAGACCTGATGATCTGGTGACATGGCCATACCATCGGAGTTTCCGTTTTTTCACCGTTTTATTCAATGATACAACAAGTTAATTATTTAATAACCTGCAATGGAATAAACCATGTTTTGTTACGTGTGTGTGTGTGTGTGTGTGTGCGTGTGTGTGTGTGTGTGATATCCAATATGATTATCTTTAATGACTTCAATAATCATACTATATTATATCCATATCTGACTGGATATGAAAATTAATAATGCCTAAAATAATGCATGTATTCTTACAAAAAATGACCTAAATTATATACCCAGGCAACTCTATCATCAAGTTCATTTGTCCTTTTTGCACCAAATTAACACTATAACTGCCCAGTAGGATGATTATAAACACCCTAACGTACATTCTGAGCATAAACAACGAGCGATTACTTTTATTAAAAAAGATTACAAAATCTCAGTGTCAGAACCACACTATAGAGTATTTCTGTAATCAGTTGAATACTGCTTGTGTCATAGTACTGTTCTAGACTTTGCTTGGCCAAATAACATTCTTTACAGAATAATTGAGCCTAGTTGATCACCATATTTCACAACTGTGAAATTAATAACTGAACAGATTTTCAACCTCAGAATAATCTGTGAGAAATACCTACAGCACCAACAACATCTATATCATGTGTTCATAGACTTCAAGAAGGCATTTGACCGAGTCTGGCATGCAGCTCTATGGGCAACCATGAAAGTGTACAACATCAGCCCTAAAATTATAGAAGTCATCAAAAGCCTGTATGACAAGGCTACCAGTGCAGTCCTCCATAACAGCGTCATCGGGAACTGGTTCAGAACAACAATCGGTGTGCGTCAAGGATGCCTACTCTCTCCAACACTCTTCAACATCTTCCTAGAGCGCATCATGTCAGATGCTCTTGCAGATCACGAAGGCACAGTCAGCATAGGGGGCAGAGCAATCTCCAATCTTCGTTTTGCGGATGATATTGATGGATTGGCTGGAGAGGAACAAGAACTTGAACAGCTTGTACAGAGGCTTGACACCACCTCCAGAGCTTATGGAATGGAAATAAGTGCAGAGAAGACCAAAACGATGACCAACAACACCAATGGCATCAACACGGACATCAAAGTACAAGGCCAATCCCTCAACACAGTGCACAGCTTCAAATATTTAGGAGCCATTGTGTCAGACAATGGGTCTCGACAGGAAGTCCTCTCCAGGATCGCACAAACAACTGCTGCCCTGACAAGGTTGAAGCCCATTTGGAAAGACAGAACCATCAGTCTACATTCCAAAGTAAGACTGCTGCGCTCTCTGGTCATCTCCATCTTCCTATATGCTTGTGAAGCATGGACCCTCACAGCAGATCTCCAACGAAGAATACAAAGCATGGAGATGAGGTGCTACAGAAGACTTCTGTGCATTACCTATACCCAACACATCACCAACGTTGAAGTCCGACAGACCATCACACAAGCCATTGGACAACACGATGACCTGCTCACAGTGGTGAAGAAACGGAAACTCCGATGGTATGGCCACGTCACCAGATCATCAGGCCTTGCAAAGACCATTCTGCAAGGCACAGTGCAAGGAGGTAGAAGAAGGGGGAGACCGAAAAAGAGGTGGGAGGACAACATTCGAGAATGGACTGGTTTGACACTGAGCGAAGCCATGAGGGCTGCTGAGGACAGAGAAAGATGGAGTATGCTGGTTAAGCGATCATCTGTGGTGCCCCTACGACCTTCGGGTTATGGGACAGGATAGGATAGGATAGGAAATTAATAAAGCCACTTTAAAAACCCTATTCTTGTAAGTGGAAAGGTAGTTTTACACATGGCATTAATATCAAGCAATCTGCATCCATTTTTTTAAACTTGATTAATGCATAAACATCATTCTCAAGTCAGTGTTGCTCTCACTGTCTCACAGTATCTATTGCTAAGAATTAAAAATCGCCCTAGCTATATTTTACATGATGCAAAAATTCCTATATTCTAATTCAGTTGCAAAAACAAGATGGCCAAAATGAAAAAGTAGTCCATGAATTAGCCTATCTGGTAACATTTTCAGGTATTTCCAAATAGTTTCTCAGACTTCACAATTGTGCATTCATTGCATGAAAGAAACCATACACTCTCAGGCTGGAAAAGAAAATTACTTCACACAATAGATATTTTGCATTACCTGCAGCAAAGTGTTGAAAAACATTTTCTGCAATTAAATTCATGGCGGGCACAATGTTACGAGGAGTAAGAGGTTTCAAACAGCGGATCGCCGATAGTACATAGGTATTACTCAAAACAGATCAAAGAAAGTTTGTTTTTTTTTCTTCCGAATCCCTGAGAGCACATACGTAATTTAAGTCAAAAGAACACATAATATCTTTAAAAAATATTTGAATACAAAAGTAATTTAATAGTGTTTAAATTTTTAAAAAAAAATTAAAGAGAATATACTGGTAGTACTATTTCCATACAGTACTAAGCTACAAACCTCAACAGAACAAGGCAAATCATAATCACGATGGTAGCAGGAAGTGTTCGGACGATGATCAGATAACAACTAACCAATAAATAATTCTATTTTTCGTTCAGAACATTTAGTCTGCTGGACCCGGTAAACAATGATTAACTATTTGACCATTTGTCTGAAACTCATACACTTTATGTGATGTATTGTCATTATAAATCTTCATCTTCATCAATTAGACAGCCTCAATCATCAGGTTGATTACTCTGCCGTACTGAACGGGGTTTGCGTGGGGAAGAAAAAAAAAGTTGATAGGAAGCGACAGACCTAAGACAGGTGAGAATAAAATCTGCACTAAAAGGACACCTACTCTAAGTGGGTTTTACTTGAAGGGTACTACTTTTCCCTCTTCGCTCCAGGAAGCTAGCAAGTCCCAGTATGTCCTAACACAAAACTGTCCCCCCACCCCCCCCCCACCCCCCCCCACCCCCTCCAAAAAAAATGGGAAAGAGATGGGGATGGGGACAATCTGACCACAATCCATATACTCTTTATCATCCTTGCCTGATGTAATTATTCTATTTTCATCAGCATTATCCAACAATCATCATCATCATCATTACAACCATCACTTTGTCTAAATGAGGGATTTTCATTGTCCTCAGACATAAATGAGTGCCTGCCCAACCCATGTCAACATGGAGGTAGCTGTGCTGATGGTATCAACTCTTACACCTGCATATGTGCTGCTGGATACGCTGGATCTGACTGTGCAACAGGTAATACTCATGCACACGCACGCACGCGGCCACCCACGCCCACACGCACTCATGCATACACACACACAAACACACACACACAGGTTCTCTAATGCACATTATAATACAATGAGACATCACCCGATTTAAAGGAAATAATGAAAACAACCAGAATTAATGTTTGATAGCTGCTGCTTGAGACAATTTCATTTGTTGAAGTTGTGAGCTAGACATTTCTTCAACCCTAGCAATTTCTATTGCTTTCTCTAGTGTAAGTTCCCTACCTACATGTACATCTATCAGTTTCTCTCGCACTTTTTCTGACTTAGTGCCGAAAACTATTCTGTCTCTGACCATAGCATCTTCTTGATCTCCATAGTCACACTCTTTTGCCAACAGCTTCAGTTCTGTTACAAATTGTTCACATGTTTCATCATTTGACTGTACTTTACCCTGGAACTTGTACCTTGCGAAGATGGGGTGTGTGTCTCTTGTAGAGACTTCTGTTGTTCGTCCGTGAGATTCCATGTCGAAAAGATTTTGTGTCCTCTTTCTCCCACCCACAACATAAGGTACGAGCACTTCTCCTCCTCTGACTTTGACTTTAACGGTCCCTTGAAGGTGAACATCACGTGGCTATGAAAGTTTTTCCATTCTTGTGCGAGATCCCGGGCTGACCAGTCAAATTTCGGTACGTGACTGCTTGCAGACTCCATCATCCCTCTTCTAACACCATGTGTTGTTCTTCTTTGAATATTTGTTTCTCAGGCAAACACTTTATTAGAACAAAGGCAGTGGGTTGTTTGTGATACCTTGAAGCCATCTTTTTATTCCAGTCCCTCGTATGTTACCGTTTACTCCAAGAGATACAACTCTTGTTCTCATCTAATCAACTTAACGTCATTATATTTGCGGATGATACAAAAATCTATGGGCGAGGGGGGGGGGAGGCAGATGACAGTGATGTTATACAGAACGATATTAATAAGTTACAACTCTGGACTGACAAATGGTATCTTTATTTTAACGTAGAAAAATGTGAAGTAATGCACATTGGAAAAAATAATTTAAAAAAATAACTATTACATGAAAATAGGAGCAGAAAGCATGATAATTAAAACTAGTACAGAGGAGAAAGATTTAGGGGTTATATTTGATACATCATTGTCGTTCGATCCTCACATAGAAAATTGTATTAATAAAGCTAATAGAATGATTGGATAATTAAAAAGGACATTTGTATTCATTGATAAAGATATGTTTATACAACTATATAAGACCTTAGTGAGACCCCATTTAGAGTATGGGAATATTATTTGGTCACCACTATTAAAGAGGCAGTCAGTAGCCAAAGAAAAGGTGCAGCGAAGAGCTACAAAGATTCTAACTGAATGTAACGGGTTATCATACTGTGAAAGGTTATTATATTTAAACTTACATTCTCTCAAGGGAAGACGTTTAAGAGGAGATTTAATTGAAACTTATAAAATATTTAACCATATAAATGACCTCTCATGGAACTATTTCTTTACATCACCTGACTGTAATATAACACGACTTAGTGTGGGCAAAATTGTTATCCAGTATGCAAGAACTAACCTTCCGAAAAATGTTTTTAGTAACAGAGTTGCAAATCTTTGGAACAATCTTCCTACTAATCTAAAATACCTTAATAGTACTAATTCATTCAAAAATCAAATAGATAAAATACCAAAATTTGAAGTATTATTTAGAAGCTTTGATGAATAATTAGGTAAATTTATTACATGCTTAAAAACCTGACCTTTAATCGATATCAAATGATAACTACGATGGGACGTATAAAGGCTTCACGGCCTATTCTAGTCCTACTACTACTACTACTACTACTACTACTACTACTACTACTACTACTACTACTACTACTACTACTACTACTACTACTACTATTAATCAAAGATTACTTCCCTTGAACCTATTAAGCTTACTGACCGATCTTTCCATTACATGTACTAGCAGGCTCTGTACATGACACTCACCATCACCCCATGCTTGCGCAAACACCCCCTCACACACATCGGCAGGGGCGGACGAGAGGAGGGGGGGGGGGGTTCCGGGGTTTCCGGACCCCCTCCCTCCCAGCCCCCCCAAAAAAAAGAAGAAGAAGGAGAGAGAGAGAGAGAGAGAGAGAGAGAGAGAGAGAGAGAGAACTTTAAAGGAAACAGATCAATCACTTGGAAACGGTAACCTCCATATCCCATATATGTATGTATATATATATCGAGAGAGAGAGAGAGAGAGAGGGAGAGAGAATGAGAGAGAGAGAGATTTTATTTTTTATTTTTTATTTTTTATTTTTTTAAATTTTACTTTTTTTTGTACGAGTATTTGACCTCTCCCACAATATGCAAGCCCTCGCAATCTTCTCCATAAAAAACTTCAATCATTGCAATCATTCTAAACAATCTCCAGACGAACACCGTCTTTCGTGCTCCACAAAGAGCAAAGCTGATATATTTCCCGTCTTCGGCAACATTCTATTTTTTTTAAAAGGGGGTGGGGTGGGGAAGGTGGGGGGGCGCCACGAGCGGAAGAAATGAAAAGAAAGAAAACGATGTTCCTAATGGATAATATTATGGATTACAACAGGAGTGCCCAATACGTCGATCACGAGCGCCTTGAGAAGCTCTCTTAGCTTGTAAGTGCGCTATATAAGAGCACTCTTTCTTTCAGACATAAATGAGTGCCTGCCCAACCCCTGTCAACATGGAGGTAGCTGTACTGATGGTATCAACTCTTACACCTGTAACTGTGCTGCTGGATACACTGGATCTGACTGTGCAACAGGTAATACTCATGCACACGCACGCACGCGGCCACCCGCGCCCACACGCACTCATGCATACACACACACACACACATACACAAACATACATTCCTGTCAACATGGAGGCAGCTGTACTGATGGAATCAACTCTTACACTTGTACATGTGCTGATGGATACACTGGATCTGACTGTGCAACAAGTACGCACTCACACACACACACACCTACACACACCCACACATTTCGATAACTTTATTACAACTCAAGCCGTTAACTTTAGCAATGTTGTAATGAACAGCACAGTTCGTCGATGACGCCACCCGCACCCTGAATGTTCTCCGCTTCCACACTTTCTAGAGCCAATCATGACACTGGTTGATAGGAATCCAGCGAGGTTTTTACTCTGCTCCCATGATAGTCCATTAAGCTGCAGTCACATTTCCATAACTTTATTACAACCACAACTGTTAACTAATAGAACAGTTCAATTACGCCATCCCAACCCTGAATCTTCCACATTCTTCTAGGGCCGATAATGACACTGGTTGATAGGTACCGAGCCAGACTTTTACTTCGCCGCCGTATAGTCCAATGAGTTGCATTCTAGACATAAAACACATTTCAGGTTTGTTGCCGGCTAGACTGTTACTAGTGAAGTCCTGAAGCTGCACACGTTTGTCATAGAACACGCTACAGTAATCGGTGACTATAGCGTTCTTTATCTCTTTAAATACAAAGTCAACCACCCTATCGTGCCTTTCAATATAAGAGTGCATTTAGCTCTTTACATCCGTTCAGTCCGAGTGAGTTTGAATCGGTATGAAAATTACAGAGCGAGCACCTATCTGAGTTGTCAGGGTAATAAGTGTTTTTAACCCCTTCCCTGCCGCAGACCAATTAGAAGACGAGAAGGACAAAGGCCAACTCGGGACAACTTGATTTTTGTAAAAGATGTTGATTTGATTTCTGAAGTCGAGCACCATAGCCCTATAGGCAAGAGTGATCATGATGTGTGATGTGTGTTCAGAGATATCGTTCAATTATGACTTCATTGAGATAATATGAAGAACGTTGCCCCTAAACTATCGTATCCTATTCCGTAACTCCAAGGTCGTTGGGGCACCACTGTGACGTGGGGTTTTATTGTTGCTGGGCTCTGCACAATGGACTGCTATTACCCACTCGTCTTAGTCTATGGGGGTCGCTAGTGAATCTCCATTTCCAAATGGGCTTCAACCTTGTCAGGGCCGCGATCCTGGAAAGGACTTCCTGTCGGGACTCATTGTCTGATACAATGGCTGCTAAATATTTGAAGCTATGCACTGTGTTGAGGGATTGGCCTTGGACTTTGATGTCTGTGTTGATGCCATTGCTGTTGGTCATCATTTTTGTTTCTCTGCACTTATTTCCATTACAAAGGTTCTGGAGGTGGTGTCAAGCCTCTATACAAGCTGTTGAAGTTCTTGCTCCTCTCCAGCCAATCCATCAGTCATCCGCGTTAACCCATAGTATGCAACAACATTGGGTTACCTGTTTGATCAGACATGCATGAGAGGTCACGTGAGGTCATTCCAAGGTCAAGGTACTGTAACTGAAGGTCGGTGTCATCCCAGTGTCACCTTTTTGGCTTAATACAAGTTTAGCTGTAGTTTATTTGATAGTACACGAGTGTATTTGGAGCCGGAGGTCAAGGTCATCTCAAGGTCAAGAGTATAGAAAAATCAAAGTCGGTATTACTTTGCATTTTAATGCCACCATTTCATTTAGTTCTTTCTTTGCACTGATTTAGATGTT
Source organism: Oncomelania hupensis (assembly GCA_036898135.1). Taxonomy (NCBI): domain Eukaryota; kingdom Metazoa; phylum Mollusca; class Gastropoda; order Littorinimorpha; family Pomatiopsidae; genus Oncomelania; species Oncomelania hupensis. Next base: position 5,807,997 of record CM072515.1, read on the forward strand.
ACATATTGCGAGCTCCATAATGAGCATGTAAGTCATATAGGCTTAGCCCCTTCTAGTTTCTTTTTTTTTAAATGGTCATGATTCAAATGAAATTGGATTCTGTTCACAAGTTTGTTGATTTGCATCCGTCATACTCTCTTCATGCGTTGCATTATATGTTGTCTACATGTATGTATGTATGTGTGAGTGTGTGAGTGTGTGTGTGTGTGTGTGTGTGGGTGTGTGCGTGTGTGTGTGTGTGAAGCAAGCACTTTTTGCAAAGCCAAGGTTGTAAAAACAACCACGACTCTAATTAATCACTTACTGTACATAGAGGAATTAGTGACACTGGAAAGTTGCATTTAAGTTTCCCAATATCCGTCTTTGCATTCCTCAAATAACGGAATAGGCTATAAGAATGTACACAAATAGCCTAACCCATAATTGATGTGTTTATAGCATCCAGTATTATATAGTATAATAAGCACTTTCATGCAATTAGCTGTTTTGTCATCATCATAATCTGCACAATTTTCTTTATTTATTTAGTATTGGCACAAGGTGCCCCATGGAATAACACGAGCTACCCGGTGTGGGGAAGGTTGGGTCACTGTTACCTACTTTATTGCTTCTACTGATGAATATGCCTTGAAATTACGTTTTGCTTGGTTTGATAGGTAGCTGGATGATTATTATAAGAAGTTCCTTTTTCTGGTATAAGGTGCTCCCGCCCTTCTACACATATCCTAATAGTCATGTGTTTTACGGGTGAGTGCCAGATACATAGCCAGCAAGCATTATAGATGCTTCCACTCCCTGGTCAGGATCGCTCAGTTGTTTGGGGAGTTAGATATTGCGCATCAAGAGCAAGTTAGTGCATTGGGTGACGATTTAGATCTTGTTTTCGGTCAGCGCTCAACCAGTTGTTTGAGCTGGAAACCGTTGTAATAACAATGCATTATAAAATGTAAGATCATCGCCATCATCAATAGTTGGTCATTATTAATATACGTGCTACGTGATGTTTAGACACAGATGAGTGTCTGTCCAACCCTTGTCAACATGGAGGTAACTGTGATAATGCTGTCGGCTCTTACACCTGTACATGTGCTGGAGGATACAATGGGGACAACTGCGAAACAGGTAAATCATAGACCTACACTCGAATGCGCGCAAACACATGCGGCAGAAAACACGCACAGTGAACATGTTTCAGCGAAAAACGCTTTTTACGAACAGGACCAAAAAAAAAAAAAAAAGACCACAGCGAACAAAAAAAACCGTCACAGTATTACTTAGAACTTTCTGGATACAACCAATACGGTTAAGACATAGCTTCGCTTGCATCAAAAGTATTGTCTTATCCCAAATACAAAATTTGGAAGGATATATCGTAATCGAAGTAATACAGAAAGAGAACTAAATAATTTTGCGTAGAAGCGCATCCACACACAAAAAAAAAAACACCCAAAAAAAACCCTCATATACCCAAAGGAATTTGAAATTCCACCAACAACGCATTACAAATAAGAAGACATAATTATGAAGTGAGTGTGCGTTCGTATATGATACATGTCGTGTGTTTGTGTATGTGTACCTGCTTGTGAATATGGGAATTAGTGGGATTTTGTTCAAGTATTGTTTTTGTATTTCCAGACATACCTGGAAATACTTTGAAATAGTTGGGAGGAATCGGAACAAGCCAAATGTCGGTCTGTCGGTCGGTTGGAAGCCAAATCTAAACAGTTCTATTCCTTAAATAGACCTACTCCTTGCTCATTAGTTACCTCTTTTGGTATGTAGAAAAAACGAGAAAACTCGGCTATATTCTGCCTTGTGCAAAAATGCCGAAACTAAAGCGTTGTTACATGGGGAACATGCTAAACTGACTCCGTATATTCTAATAGATGTACAGAGATAAAGAGCGTAAAAACCATCAAGGTTGATGTCTTTTTTAAATATAAAAATACACAGGGTTAGTAACGTTTTCTTACTCCCGATGCACTGTGAACGAAGAAACAATGCATCATACCATTATCACTGAGACTCTTACTGCTTTATAAAGCCAACTCGAAGCATGCACGTTCAAATTATTCACACCAAAAACAATTCAGCAGATAATAAGTCACTGCCAGAGTGAACGATTGCTCGTCGTGCTGCTTTCACACGGATACTCCACTTGAAAATGGGTCGGGATAGTTCAGTTGGTAGAGCGGCGAGCTCGTGTTACAAAGGTTACGGGCACTGGCCATCTTACTGTTCCTATTAGTTGTTTCGGTGTATAGTATATATATTTCCCTTATTCCCGGTTGCTAGGATTTTGATCAGTCGTCCGAGCGTCAGACTGTGCCTGAGCGTCAGACTGTATCAGACTGTGCCTGAGCGTCAGACTGTGCCTGAGCGTCAGACTGTATCAGACTGTGCCTGAGCGTCAGACTGTATCAGACTGTGCCTGAGCGTCAGACTGTATCAGACTGTGCCTGAGCGTCAGACTGTGCCTGAGCGTCAGACTGTATCAGACTGTGCCTGAGCGTCAGACTGTATCAGACTGTGCCTGAGCGTCAGACTGTGCCTGAGCGTCAGACTGTATCAGACTGTGCCTGAGCGTCAGACTGTATCAGACTGTGCCTGAGCGTCAGACTGTATCAGACTGTGCCTGAGCGTCAGACTGTGCCTGAGCGTCAGACTGTGCCTGAGCGTCAGACTGTATCAGACTGTGCCTGAGCGTCAGACTGTGCCTGAGCGTCAGACTGTGCCTGAGCGTCAGACTGTGCCTGAGCGTCAGACTGTGCCTGAGCGTCAGACTGTATCAGACTGTGCCTGAGCGTCAGACTGTATCAGACTGTGCCTGAGCGTCAGACTGTGCCTGAGCGTCAGACTGTGCCTGAGCGTCAGACTGTGCCTGAGCGTCAGACTGTATCAGACTGTGCCTGAGCGTCAGACTGTATCAGACTGTGCCTGAGCGTCAGACTGTGCGCTCTAGGCAGCAAGTGGGCGCCTCGAGCGGCTTGAGTTAGATCCTGTATCGGCTTTGAGCAGCTCTTGAGATAAATCCTATCGTATCATATCCCGTAACTCGGAGGTCGTATGGGACACCACAGATGATCGTTTAAACAGCGTACTTCATCTTTCCCTGTCCTCAGCAACCCTGATTGTTTTTTATTTTTATTTTTATTATTAGTATTTTTATTATTTATTTATTATTTTGAGTATTATTATTTTATTTTTATTTATTATTATTTTGAGATAAAAAGAAGCGCTATATAAAAATTAAAATAAAATAATTAAAAAACGTCGGAATCCCACAAAACGATCGCCGATAAGCATCGTACGGCAAGACAGGAAGTTGTTCATAACAACAATAATAATAATAATAATAATAATAATAATAATAATAATAATAATAATAATAATAATAATAATAATGTTCGTCATTTGTAAGGCGCCTTAGCCTAAGGATCAAGGCGCACAAGGGGTTGGGGGAATGGGAAGACAAGACAGACAAAACTGGACAAAAGATACATAATATACATACATGTATGTACAAAATACAGTTGAACAACTGTGAAAAACGCAAGCTCGCACACCTGCTTACACTCTTTTGTAAATAATTAACTGAAATATTCCATAAAAAGGTATGTTTTCAACTGTGGAAATGGAGGAAGAATGTCTAATGTTGTATAGATAAAAAGCTTATGATTAACCGGTTTAGTTCTTTGAAAGTCAATCCGGAACGATTCTGGTCGAGTGTCGATGGATTTGCCTCAAAGAGGCTTCCCGAAAGGATTATGCAATTTCGTACTAGCTGTGCATTCGCTCACCAGTTCAGATTGCTTGCTCTCACAGTCAAGTAAAGTAGCTCGCTTGTTTATGGTTTAAGCCATTTAAGAACCAAGCTTCCTATATTACCTAAGTTAGTAGCGCTTCCCGTTCCATTATAATTTGCTTTACGGCAAAGGTCAAGGTCATTGGAGTCATTTTGTTGATAAACCCCTTTTGCTCATTATTATTAAAAAAACCTGATGAAGCGATTTGAAATACAGGTACTTCAAATTGGTATACGCTGGGCTCTCGCCTTTTCATGTGGAAGTGACGTTGCGTTCTCTATAACAGAGAGAAAGGAAGAAGAGAGAGATCACTTAGCGATATCGCCTCTATGAGAAGTGATGTACGGTGGAGGAGTTACGTCCCTTCAACCTCACATGGGCTTGCTTTCGGTTCTTAGTCTCTTGTCTATATATGGGGGGTTTTAATTATATTTAAAAAAAATGTTTTAGACGGCGATTTTCACCTTTTGCTGTTGAAAATGTTTGAAATAAGGCTTTTCGAATTTGAGAATTTTTTTTTAATGCACATCTGTTTATTTTTTCATGACTTGCTGCCTCTTGACCGTAAGGGTGTTATCAGCGCTTCCTAAACTGTAACCCGTGATATAGGTGGCTTTTGCATTGTTTTGTTGCTTGAAATAAACAGTATGTGTAAGATAAAGTGAGTTAAAATAAAAATAATAATAATATTTAACAAAAACACACTAGTCTAGAATATGTGTCATATGCATACATGCGTCATTTATTTTTTGTTCCGTATGGGGTCACACAGCATACGGATTGATTGGCAGTTTTAGTGTGTATAATTTATGTGTGAGAGTGTGTGGGTGTGTGTGTGTAATATAGAAAGAGATGGAGATCGAAATATAAATAAAGATACTGACTAATTCGAAACGTACACGGAAATTCATTTATTTACAAAAATATGCTTCCATTGATTTCAACATAATAATTAGGGTACGTAAAATTATACTCTCTCTCTCTCAGTCAGTCTTCTCTCTCTCTCTCTCTCTCTCTCTCTCTCTCTCTCTCTCTCTCTCTCTCTCTCTCTCTCTCTCTCGTATTTAAAAAAAGGTGAACAAGGCAACTTTCTGTGATCACAAATGAAACCATCCTGCAATCAACCCTATATATTTCATTCAAATTGACAATACATTCAGTGAGTCTTGTGACAAAATAAAAGGTTGGTATCTGTATTTTATATTAGAATATTCTGCCACAACCTAATTTAATTATAACAGGATACGAAGTTGAGGAATTACAGACACAGTTCGGTGGACAGCAAATAACAAGCCGCTGAAATTTTACTTTTCTCATACTGTCTTACAATCTTTATTATTTTTTTTTTAAGTAGCCTTGGAGTTAACAATTGCAGAGAACATGACAATAGTGAGCTAATTAGTGCGGCAAATCAAGTTGGGTTACTTAACAAACATAACATTAATCACGTTTATACCAAGACTTTGCAGTGCACCAGAATTGTTTTAAATCTAGATCTAGACAGAGGATGACACATGACAGCAAACGGCCAGAGGGCACCCCTTTTTAGTTCTACTGTGGCTTAATTGACAGTGACAGTAGTGAGTAGGCGTACTTTTTATTGATACTGAACTAAATTCAAGTTAATTATCACTAAGTACTAACCCTACACACAACCTTTATTAATTCCTTGGGCTAATCCAAACCGTTTCTTACACGAAACATCACCTTAGTTCCAATCCGTCTTGTATCATTGACAACCATTCATTGACAGGTCTTGGTCATCATAATTCATTCATAGCATGATTCTTGTCTGTCAGAATAGATCTACAATTTCTTCAAGAACTTCCCGTTCTTCTTCCTTTGGGAAACGAAAAAAAAACTCTTCCCCTTGCATGCAGCCTTTAATCGTGCATTTGTGCAGTTCAAAGTTGCACAGTGGTCACCGTAACTGCTCCTGCGATTTTTTTTCCCCTCTCCATCAGATCTTCGCTCTGTGAAGCAGGCCTTTTCACACATGTTACAATCAAGTCGCATAACTCTTGACTCGTCATCACACCAAAGGCGTCACTGCGCGGTCTAAGTATTCCTGGTCTATGTCTATAATTAGATCGTTGCGCCAGGGAAAACCCTTCGCGTGTCTAAAATTAGATTGCTCTGCTGGGAAACTCAACTCGACTCGCGGGAATACTATAGTAGGCCTAAAGTCCTTCTCCTACGTACGCACCTAAGCAAAGTTGAGTTGTACATTTATTTTACACGCATGCTGTAATACTGTATTTCCGATTGTTTATATTTATCATTAAAGCAATGATTGTTTTGTTTAATATATAGAAAACTAGCTTATGAAATGTATATTTCTCAGAACTGAAAACAATTAGATTGTTTGTTTTTTTAAATTTTAGATGATTAAATTTTGTTCTTTTTGTACTAGATAGCATGTTGATTTATCCTTTTATTTAATTTATTTACATATATTTAAATTTACTTTATTATTTTATTTTTATTCCTTTTATCTATTTATTTATTTACCTTTTTTTTTAATTATTATTATTTTTTAGTTTGTGTTTGCTTGTCAATAATAATGTAAACTTGTAACCAATCTCTTGGTGAGGGATATATTATATTCTAATTATAAATTATATATACCCAGCATTCTTTATTGGGTCAAGAATAAAGTGAATTGACTTTTTAAAAAATCCATACATTGATTTTTTTTTTAAAATCATTGTTTGGATTTATGTTCCACACTGTTTAAAAGTAGCATTTTATTTTGAGTGTGTCAATGCAGTTGCTGCTAATTGTGTATGTGTGTGTTTGTTTTTAAATGTGTGTGTTTTTATTGAATTATAAATTCATTGTTTTGATACATAACGTGAGTGTGTGCATGTTGAGCATTTATAAGCTAGGCTCGTTTGTTTTGTTCCCAGAAGAGCTCTGTGATGTAAAACAAAAACATGGTTAAGTTGAATTTTTTTAGAGCAATCAATGTCTTTATATACATGTGTGTGTGTGTGTGCGTGTGTGTGTGTGTGTGTGTGTTTTCTTGTAGTGTTTTGTTTTGTTTTTGTTCTTTGGAGAATAGGGTACTCGTTTCTTTTTATTACTACCAAGCACACGCAACAAGTCAACACACACAAAACAGACATAAACAGTGATTAAGTCTTCAAAAAAATTAAAGACACAACAAGGCTAAGAAAGGTTTCTTTTTTCAGTTTTCTTTGTTTCTTATTTCAAATTTTATTTATTAAATTAATTAAGTTCTATAAAATAATTAATTAAAAATGGTTGTATTATTACTATCAATACACCTGATCATACAGTTTCAAAATTGAAATAAACATGTTAATCAATCAATGACAGCACAACTCTGATGCATAAAATGGCAATGACCATACTAGTCTCCTACATGAAATGGTGAGGACCATACAGGACTGCTACATGAAATGGTGAGGACCATACTAGTCTACTACATGAAATGGTGAGGACTATACAGGACTGCTACATGAAATGGTGAGGACCATACAGGATGGCTACATGAAATGGCGAGGACCATACAGGATGGCTACATGGAATGGCGAGGACCATACTAGTCTCCTACATGAAATGGCGAGGACCATACTAGTCTCCTACATGAAATGGCGAGGACCATACAGGATGGCTACATGAAATGGCGAGGGCCATACAGGATGGCTACATGAAATGGCGAGGACCATACTAGTCTCCTACATGAAATGGCGAGGACCATACTAGTCTCCTACATGAAATGGCGAGGACCATACAGGATGGCTACATGAAATGGCGAGGACCATACAGGATGGCTACATGAAATGGCGAGGACCATACTAGTCTCCTACATGAAATGGCGAGGACCATACTAGTCTCCTACATGAAATGGCGAGGACCATACAGGATGGCTACATGAAATGGCGAGGACCATACAGGATGGCTACATGAAATGGCGAGGACCATACTAGTCTCCTACATGAAATGGCGAAGACCATACAGGATGGCTACATGAAATGGCGAGGACCATACTAGTCTCCTACATGAAATGGCGAGGACCATACTAGTCTCCTACATCAAATGGCGAGGACCATACAGGATGGCTACATGAAATGGCGAGGATCATACAGGATGGCTACATAAAATGGCGAGGACCATACTAGTCTCCTACATGAAATGGCGAGGACCATACTAAGTCTCCTACATGAAATGGCGAGGACCATACAGGATGGCTACATGAAATGGCAAGGACCATACTAGTCTCCTACATGAAATGGCGAGGACCATACTAGTCTCCTACATCAAATGGTGAGGACCGTACTAGTGTACTACATGAAATGGTGAGGACTATACAGGACTCCTACATGATATGGCGAGGGCCATACAGGACTGCTGCATGAAATGGCGAGGACCATAAAGTCTACTACAAAAAATGGTGAGGACCATACTAGTGTACTATATAAATTGGCGAGGACCATATACTAGTGTACTACATAAAATGGCGATGACCATACTAGTCTATTTAATGATATGGCAAGGACCATACTAGTCCACTACATAAAAAGGCGAGGACTATACAGGACTGCAACATAGGGGTGGCCTCGTGGCGCAGTGGATAAGTCGCCGGTTTCCTATGCCGAAGGTCGCGGGTTCGATTCCCGCAAGGGGCGAACGTATGTGACTTAGGTACGAGACTATTGAGGTCACCGAGGGTTTTCTCCGGGCACTCCGGTTTCCTCCCTCCCTTCAGTAATGGTACAGGATGCAGTCAATATAAAAAATTTCAAAAATAAAAATTCGATTTTCTTCCGTCTTCTAATAGCGATCTCCCTGCCTTTACACCACCTGTTTGAGTGATGTATGTGTATTTGGTGTGTTTGAGGGTAAATGAGACAGGTGAGCGTGCATGTTGGTATAGATCGCCGCGCTTTGAGCCTTGTGGAAAGGCGCGTACATAGCATCCTGTATTATTATTATTATTATTACATGAGATGGTGAGGACCTAACAGGACGTCTACAGGCGATAATGAGGACCATACAAGATGCTACATATGAGATGGCAAAGACCATAGAGTACTGCTGTATGAGATGTCGAGGACCACACAGGACTGCTACATGATACCAAAACAGGGCAAATAGTCAGTGATGATGAGATAAAAAAAAAAAAAAAAGTAACATTCACAATGAAAATTCAAAACAATTCTATTACAACCTATTTGTTCTCCTTATATATACAGGGTGAGCACAAAAACATTCCTTGGTTTCAAATATTCATTAAATGAGAAGTTGAGTGATTATTTTCACAAAATTGGTGTCTCCAGTTGCAGAAATTAAAGAATTTTTGTGTCCAGGTCCCAATTTTTATCTTACCCGCTAGGTGGCAGTCCAATCCAAGATGGCGTACACCCCACAACAACGTAGCTGGTGTGTTTTGGAATTTGGAAAATCAAACAGTGTTACAATTGTGCAGCGTTCGTTCAGACACATCCATCACAACAATCCACCTTCTAACAAGTCGATTTTGAAGTGGCACAATGATTTCATTGAGAGAGGATGCATCTGTGATCAGAGAAAGGGACATTCCGGCCGCCCAGCAGTGTCAGAGGAAGTTGTCGAGAGGGTCAGAGACACGTATCTTCGCAGCCCCAAGAAGTCGACACGCAGATGTAGCCAAGAGTTACAACTTCCACAAAGCACAGTATGCAAGATCTTACGCAAACGCTTGAGGTTTACACCTTATAAACTGCAACTGGTCCAAAAGTTATACCCGCAAGACCAAAGAATGCGCTATGATTTCTGCCACAGTTTACAGGAGTCAATGGAAAATGATCCTGATCTGCTGTCAAAGATAGTCTTTAGTGATGAAGCAACCTTCCACTTGAGTGGAAAGGTGAACAGACACAATGTGAGAATATGGGGGACTCAGAATCCTCACGCCACTCTCGAGTTTGAACGTAACTCTCCCAAAGTGAATGTGTTTTGCGCAGTAACAGAGAGGGCTGTGTATGGACCTTTTTTCTTTGAAGGATTAACCATCACTGGCCCAACCTACCTCGAGATGTTACAGAACTGGTTGCTGCCAAGACTAGCTGCTGAAGGTGATGACTACATTTTTCAGCAGGATGGTGCACCGGCACACTGGTCTGTCAATGTCCGCACATTTCTCAACACAAATCTACCCAGCCGATGGATTGGCCGTGCTGGACAACGCGACCAAGTGTTTTGCAAATGGCCCCCAAGATCACCAGACCTAACGGTCTGTGACTTTTTCCTGTGGGGATATGTCAAAGACAAAGTTTACATCCCTCCCTTGCCCCAGACCATGTAGGAAGTGCAGGAACGTATCACCGAAGCTCTTCGCACGATTACTCCAGATATGCTGCAGAAAGTCTGGACTGTGCTTGATTATCGCTTTGATGTTTGCCGGGCAACAAGAGGGGCACACATCGAGTGCCTCTGAAATCAACCCATATCACATAAAACTTTGTTAATTTCTGCTACTGTAGACACCAAGCTTGTAAAAATATTCACTCAACTTTTCTCGTAATATATAAATTAAATCAAGGAGTGTTTTTGTGCTCACCCTGTATATTGCCATGTAGCATCTTTAAAATGCTGATAAAACATCAGCGACATCATTGTCAGTCTCGACTGTTCCAATTATTCTTTGGTCGTCTTGAAAAACTATCGATAAGCACGAAGGCAAACCAGCTTCCATCGTAACTGTTACCTTGGAGATTGTTGACATCAAGTATGCCGTATTATAGGGCTCCGTAATCGCGGGAAGTCGATATAGGCCTAGCGGGAATTCCCTACACGCGCTGTAGCTATCTAAATTTAGCTTATGCAACGTCACTTCCACATGAAAAGGCGAGAGCCCAGCGCATACCACTTCAAATTAGGAGTCACCAATCAGTAGCAGTCCGGTTGTCGGTTAGTTGATCAGTCGGTAGCTACGAATTATTACTTTGCAATTCAATGTCACCGTTTTGGTTGGTTGTTTTTTTTCCTGGGCACACCTTTTTCTTGTCAAGGGCACTCGTTTTCTTGTCAAATATTGCTAGTTCCCTAAAGAGTATGAGAATCATATGGGCTTTACCCTTCTAGTTTAAATTTAGATGAACTAGGACTTCTCCCAAAAGAAGGCGAATCGATTGCTTTAACAGTGATTCATTGAAATTCAAATTAATAAATATGAACAGTCTATTTTCAAACCCGTTCAATATTATGTTCAATTTTCACAGAGCCAACTTCCGCCAAGTAATCATTATAAACATTTATATACAACACCCTTCCTCTCCTCCCCTCTCGCCCACCATAAAAAATGTACGGAAATCAAAAGGGTTTGAAAATAGACTGCGCATATTTTTTTACTTTGGCTGTTTGCGTGAATAACTGTTGAATCGACTGATTCGCCTTCTTTTAGGACAAATCTTCGTTCATATAGATTTAAAAAATGCGATTACCCGCGCGAGCGCATGTGGGGTCGGGCGTGTGTGTGTGTGTGTGTGTGTGGTTGTGTGTATTTGTTTACACAGTGTTACCTGGACAAATCAGTGAACATCTACATAACTTGTTTTGACAGACCTACTTGTTTTGACGTCAGAACAATGATCTGTTAGGGTTAGGGCTGGGTTAGGGTTAGGGTTCGAACACTTAAAAGTACTTAAAAAGTGGGACGAAATATGACCCATTGTCAGCACAACGTATGTGGCGTTTCAGGAAAGTCATGTGAATACTGTGTAACCTCGGCTGTGTGTGCGTGTGTGGGTGTGGATGTGCGCGTGTGTGTGTGTGTGTGTGTGTGTGTGTGTAATTCATTTTTCCCAAACCTTGTTTTCTTGCTGCAATGTACAAGACATGGTTTTTGGTACGTAGCGATCGAAATCAATACAGGGTAATCCAAAAGCTGTAACTGTATCACTGTGATGAAGACGTACCCACACATCATACATAACAATCGGAGTAAGTTACTATTGTACTGTTACTGTACATAAAATGAGACTTAGTTTTGCATACTACCTTTGTAATTAAACTTTATCAATTTCAAATGGGACTATTCGGTGAACTTTGAATTTAGATGGTGTGGGATTAACGAAGATTAACAATGTCACTACTAATTATGGTGTGGGGTTAACGAAGATTAACAATGTCACTACTAATTATGATGTGGGATTAACGAAGATTAACAATGGCACCACTAATTATGGCGTGGGATTAACGAAGATTAACAATGTCACTACTAATTATGGTGTGGGATTAACAATGTCACTACTAATTATGGTGTGGGATTAACGAAGATTGACAATGTCACTACTAATTATGGTGTGGGATTAACGAAGATTAACAATGTCACTACTAATTATGGTGTGGGATTAACGAAGATTGACAATGTCACTACTAATTATGGTGTGGGATTAACGAAGATTAACAATGTCACTACTAATTATGGTGTGGGATTAACGAAGATTCTTCTTCCTGATAAGTAACCACAATCGTCGTGTCGATCACTATGTCACTATATCACGAAGATTGACAATGTCATTACTAATAGTGGTGTGGGATTAACGAAGATTAACAATGTCACTAGTAATTACGGTGTGGGGTTAACGAAGATTAACAATGTCACTACTTATTATGATGTGTGATTAACGAAGGTTAACAATTTCACTACTAATTATGGTGTGGGATTAACGAAGATTAACAATGCCACTACTAATTATAGTGTGGGATTAACGAAGATTAACAAATGTCACTACTAATTATGGTGTGGGATTAACGAAGATTGACAATGTCACTACTAATTATGGTGTGGGATTAAAGAAAATTAACAATGTCACTACTAATTATGGTGTGGGATTAACGAAGATTGACAATGTCACTACTAATAATGGTGTGGGATTAACGAAGATTAACAATGTCACTACTAATTATGGTGTGGGATTAACGAAGATTGACAATGTCACTACTAATTACGGTGTGGGATAAACGAAGATTAACAATGTCACTACTAATTATTATGTGGGGTTAACGAAGATTAACAATATCACAACTAATTATGGTGTGGGATTAACGAAGATTAACAATGTCACTACTAATTATGGCGTGGGATTAATGAAGATTAACAATGTCAGTACTAATTATGGTGTGGGATTAACGAAGATTAACAATGTCACTACTAATTATGGTGTGGGGCTTTAGTAATTTAATTTGTTGTCTTTGGCCTGTAACCATTTTAATGTACATTTTAAACAATGTATTTAATCAGATAACTTAAATAATTCAGTTTTTAAAAAAAGTATTAGTAAGACCATTTGCTGAAACATACACTTGAATACAGAATCCTATATTGCCCCAATTACAAGGAGATTTTACCTGCAGTGTCCATCTGCATATAAACAAATCTAAACTATGAAATGAAATTATCATAGCAACATAAAACTGAAAATAAATAATGTTGATATTTACAGTGAATAAAACTTGTCGATAATGACATTATCGCATACAGAGGATAAATATTATCTGCAAACAGTATGTGATGTATTGTCAATATCAGCAAATCGGTCCTGATTTGGCTCGGAAGAGTCCGCTGGACCAAAAGCAATAATCATGTAATATCAGCAAATTTCTTCAATATCGTCGCCATCATTCATGCATAATGTAATACTTTTCCCCCTCAGAAATCGATGAGTGCAGCCCGAATCCCTGTCACCATGGAGGTAGCTGTACGGATGGTATCAACTCTTTCACGTGTACATGTGCTGCAGGATATGCAGGAACTGACTGTGCAACAGGTAAATTACCTTTACTATTGAAAAGATACAGATACTATACATTATAAAAAAAATTAGGAAATAATGCACACATATTTACTTCCAGGTTCATTGTTCTCATTTTCTTCCATCATCATCATTATCATCATAATCATCATTATCATCATCATTATCATCATCAACATCATTGTTAATGATAATGTGCAATGTTGTCTTTAGACATGAATAAGTGCCTGACCAACCCCTGACATACTGTCAGGAGCCTTAATCACCCTATAAAGCCTGACGTGAACCTGCTCACCTCTGGAAATCCGGCAACAATTCCAAAGCCGATGCCAATACTAAAACAAGGTAGAGCAGGCAGTCCATAGTATGAAGATTGGCAAAGCTCCAGGTCCTGACAACACTGCAACAGAACTACTGAAGTATGGCGGGAAAGAGGACGCGAGTTGGCCATCTGCCATAACATCTGTGAAACATTACATGATTATTGCTTTAGGTCCAGCGGACTCTTCCGAGCCAAATCAGGACCAAACATCTGTGAAAAGAAAGTGGCCACTTTAATGATGATCATTGATAATTCCCCAAGAAAGGCAATTTGAAGGAGTGCAAGAAGTACAGGACAATCAGACTTATTAGCCATCCCAGCATGACCCTGCTGAAAGACATAAACAGACCAAAGAAGTAGGCAGAATAAATATTCGCAAAAGAGGAGGCAGGTTTCAGACCAGTTAGGAGCACAGCAATATTGTTTTGCCGACAATATAAAATGTACAAAAACTACCTTTTCAAGAAACATCCTTTTAAAAAAAAAAATTTATTCAGTTGCCTCACATATGGCTGCAAACAGAAGCCTACCCACTTTCCTTAAGAAATATCGGGTGAGGAAGGATGGGAGGATGGGAGGAGGGGGGAAGAGTACAGCAAAAAATCTGAATGCCTATCTATCCAAATAGGTTGTACTAACAGTTTACACGCGGGAATATGTGTCTGAATGCTGCATTTTTGACTCATACATAGCAATGTGAGTCTATGTACTCACCCCAAAATGTTTTTATTAAAAATGATACAGCTCAGGTACACACCTCAAAGTTACTCAGTTAGTTAGTCATTGTTTATAGCGTCCAGCCGACTGCAAATATAAATATAGATAGATTCGGCAAGTGAGAATCCTCTTCAAAGATAATTTACAGTCAAATATATTTGCAAAACCACGCGCGCGCACGCACACACACACACGCACACACACACACCCACACTCACACACATTGACTATGTGTTTGTTTCTTTGTCAACAGGTCTGGGTTCTAGTGGTATGTATTAGGGCCTTAGTGCTACCTCTCTCTCTTTCTCATTATCTCTTTATCGCTCTCTCTCCTCTCTCACTTTTTTTCCCTCTCTCTTTTGCTCTTTCTCTCTCGTTCTCTCCCTTTCTTTCTGTTTTCTTTTCACTCTCTTCTTTTTCTTCTCTCTCCCTCTCTCTCTTTCGCTATCTCTCTCTCTCACTCGCTTTTTTTCGCTCTCTGTGCGAAGTGAGTCCTAAATAGTCCAAATAATTATATCAGTCGCTTGTCATTACTCTTCCCAAAAAGGGGTAACCTTCAGGAGTGTGAAAATTACCGCACTATCAGCCTCATGAGCCATCCCAGCAAGGTCCTTCTGAAAATAATACTCAACAGGTTGAAACCCCAAGTTAAACAGATCATAACTAAAGAGCAAGCAGGATTCAGGGCAGGGGGAAGTACCACTGAACCGATTTTCAACCTCAGAATAATCTGCGAGAAATACCTACAGCACCACCAACATCTCTATCATGTGTTTGTAGACTTCAAGAAAGCGTTTGACCGAGTCTGGCATGCAGCTCTGTGGGCAAACATGAGAGTG
Organism: Oncomelania hupensis; assembly: GCA_036898135.1. Lineage (NCBI taxonomy): Eukaryota > Metazoa > Mollusca > Gastropoda > Littorinimorpha > Pomatiopsidae > Oncomelania > Oncomelania hupensis. Next base: position 5,823,445 of record CM072515.1, read on the forward strand.
TACAACATCAGTCCTAAAATTATTGAAGTCATCAAAAGCCTGTATGACAATGCTACCAGCGCAGTCCACCACAACAGCGCCATCGGGAATTTGGTTCAGAACAACAATTGGCGTGCGTCAAGGATGCCTACTCTCTCCAACACTCTTTAACATCTTCCTAGAGCTCATCATGTCAGATGCCCTTGGAGATCACGAAGGCACAGTCAGCATGGGGGGTAGAGCCATTTCCAACCTCCCTTTTGCGGATGACATTGATGGATTGGCTGGGGAGGAACAAGAACTTGAATAGCTAGTACAGAGACCTAAAACCAACTCCAGAGCCTGCGGAATGCAAATACGTGCAGAGAAGACCAAAATGATGACCAACAACACCAAAGGCCTCAACATGGACATCAAAGTCCAAGGCCAATCCTTCAACACAGTACATAGCTTCAAATATCTAGGAGCGCGAGCCATTGTATCAGACAATGGGTCCCGACAAGGTCCTCTCCAGGATCGCACAAACCACTGCTGCCATGACAAGATTGAAGCCCATTTAGAAAGACAGTACCATCAATCTACACTCCAAAGTAAAGCTGCTGCGCTCCCTTGTTATCCCCACCTTCCTATAGGCTTGCGAAACATGGACCCTTACAGCAGTTCCACAACGAAGAATACAAAGCATGGAGATGAGGTGCTACAGAAGACTTCTGAGCATTTCCTATCCCCAGCACATCACCAACAACGAAGTCCAACAGACCATCACACAAGCCATTAGACAACACGATGACATGCTCACAGTGGTGAAGAAACTGAAACTCCGATGATATGGTCACGTCACCAGATCATCAGGCCTTGCAGTGACCATCCTGCAAGGCACAATGCAAGGAGGCAGAAGAAGAGGGAGACAGAAAAAGAGGTGGAGGACAACATTCGAGAATGGACTGGTCTGGCACTGAACGAAGCCATGAGGGTTGCTGAGAACAGAGAAAGATGGAGTACGCTGGTTAAATGATCATCTGTGGTGCCCCTACGACCTTTGAGTTACGGGATATGATAGGGATAGGCATAGGAGTTTGAATGAAAACTAAAGAGGCCCGATCTCATAGACCCGTTTCTTTGTTCCTTCGCCTCCACCGAACAAGGAGATAAAACAGCGAGTCTGTTCTAAGGGAATGAGCCACACGCACACACATACACAAGAATCGTTGTTGTTGTTGTTGTTGTTGTTATTATTATTATTATTATTATTATTATTATTATTATTATTATTATTATTATTATTATTATTATTATTATTATTATTAATATTATCAGGGGCGGATCAGTTAGTTTTTGGGGGAGGGTTTCCAAAATTCTATTAAAGGGACTTACTCGGTAAATGTTAATGATGGTCAAGAAACGCTTCAGATCAAGCATCAACATTGGCAGGACACGCACTTTTCCAGGAGCAGACATCGGAAGTGACCACAATCTTGTGATGATTTCTTTCCGGCTTCACTTGAAGAAAGTAAACACAGCAAAGTGCACTAGACTGAAGTTCGACCTGGACAAACTGCAAGACCCGGAGGTGACAGAAATATTTCAGGCCACAATTGGAGAGAAATTTGCACCACTGCTCATTTTAAGAGCTGGTGAAGTAGATGTCAACACCATAACCACCACCTTGAACTTAGCTGTGACAGATGCCGCCACGGAGATCCTTGGAAAGCACCGGTCAAAGAAGAAGCTGTGGATAACACCTGAACTTTTGGACCTGTGTGATAAACGAAGAGAGATGAAAAAGAAAATGAACACCTGACAGGGAGCTGATGCCTACCGAAAAATCAACAACGACATCCGAAAAGGCATGCGCACAGCAAAGGAGAACTGGATAGAAGCTCAATGCCAGAAAATAGATAACATTCTGAACAAGAACAACAGCAAGAAGGCCTACCAGACTGTGAACCCGCTGACAAGTGTTAAAAAACAGCCCAAGGTCTCCACGATCCAAAGCAAGTGGCTTGTGCCTTACAGAAGAACAAGAAGTCTTGGACAGATGGACAAAGTACTGCTCTGACCTTTACAACCACAAACCAAACGGAGACCCATCAGTTCTAGCATGTCCAGAGAACAGAGAAGAAGAAGAAATCCTCCCAATTCTCCGAGAAGAAGTTGAGGCAGCAGTACAATCGCTGAAGAAGGGGAAGTCAGCGGGAGTGGACAACATACCAGTGGAACTGCTTCAAGCAGGAGGAGAAGCGATGATCGACGCACTCACCATTACGTGTAACAAGATGTGGGGAGTGGCCTACACCATGGACCCAGCCGCTTGTCATCACTCTTCCCAAAAAAGGTAATCTTCAGGAATGTGAAAATTACCGCACCATCAACCTCATCAGCCATCCCAGCAAGGTCCTCCTGAAATATAATACACAACAGGTTGAAACCCCAAGCTGAACAAATCATAGCCGAAGAGCAAGCAGGATTTAGGGCAGCGCGAAGTACCACTGAACAGATTTTCAACCTCAGAATAATCTGTGAAAAATACCTACAGCACCAACATCTATATCATGTGTTCGTGGACATCAAAAAGGCGTTTGACCGAGTCTGGCATGCAGCTCTGCGGGCAACCGTGAGAGTGTACAACATCAGCCCTAAAATTGTTGAAGTCATCCAAAGCCTGTATGACAAGGCTGCCAGTGCATCCTCCACAACAGCGCCATCGGAAACTGGTTCAGAACAACAATCGTTGTGCGTCAGGGATGCCTACTCTCTCCAACACTCTTCAACATCTTCCTAGAGCGCATCATGTCAGATGCCCTTGCAGACCACGAAGGCACAGTCAGCTTAGGGGGAAGAGCAATCTCCAACCTTCGTTTTGCGAATGACATTGATGGATTGGCTGGAGCGGAAAAAGAACATGGGCGGCTGGTACAGAGGCTTGACACCACCTCCAGAGCCTATTGAATGGAAATAAGTGCAGAGAAGACCACATTGATGACCAACAACACCCAAGGCACCAACACGGACATCAAAGTCCAAGGCCAATCCCTCAACACAATGCATAGCTTCAAATATTTAGGAGCCATTGTATCAGACAATGGGTCCCGACAGGACGTCCTCTCCAGGATCGCACAAACAACTGCTGCCCTGGCGAGGTTGAAGCCAATTTGGAAAGACAGGACCATCAGTCTACATTCCAAGGTAAGGCTGCTGCGCTCCCTTGGCATCTCCATCTTCCTATTTGCTTGTGAAACATGGACCCTCACAGCAGATCTCCAACGAAGAATACAAAGCATGGAGATGAGGTGCTTCAGAAGACTTCTGGGCATTTCCTATACCCATAACATCACCAACAAACGAAGTCCGACAGACCATCACACAAGTCATTGGACAACACGATGACCTGCTCACAGTGGTGAAAAAACGGAAACTCCGATGGTATGGCCATGTCACCAGATCATCAGGTCTTGCAAAACCATCCTGCAAGTCACAGTGCAAGGAGGTAGAAGAAGAGGGAGACCGAAAAAGAGGTGGGATGACAACATTCGAGACTAGACTGGTTTGACACTGAGCGAAACAATCAGGGTTGCTGAGGACAAGGAAAGATGGAGTACGTTGGTTAAACGATCATCTGTGGTGCCCCTACGACCTCCGAGTTATGGGATAGGATATGATAGGATAGGATATGTTATTTACTTGTAAGATTAAATTATCAAAATAATAATTACCTCATTTGCTCCCAAAATATGTACTGATCTTTGCCACACCTTTCGAATCGGAGGGCTTCAACGACGGCGTTCGCGGCAGTTTGAAGCGCTGGCGCGAGTCGGAATAGGCAAGGAAAGGGACGGAACTTTGACTATTTGTCTTTTTGCTAAAACGTCAACGTAGGCCAGTTTTGCCAACACTATGACTTTTTCAGCATGCGAGGTACTTTTAAAATGACTAAGCCAAAATGATCTACCTACCACCAAAATGCAAAACATATATATAGTGTCATATAATAGGCTGATGTCAATTTTTTTTTACTGCTATGCGATCGACGTATTGGGCACTCCTGTCGTAATCCATTATATTATCCATTAGGAATATCGTTTTCTTTCTTTTCATTTCTTCCGCTCGTGGCGCCCCCCCACCCAACTCCTCACCCCCATTAAAAATTAAAAAAAATAAAAATAATAATTAATTAATTAATAAATAGAATGTCGTCGAAGACGGGAAATATCAGCTTTGCTCTTTGTGGAGCACGAAAGAAGGTGTTCGTCTGGAAATTGTTTAGAATGATTGCAAAGACTCAAGTTTTTTAGGGAGAAGATTGTGAGGGCTTGCATATTGTGAGAAAGGTCAAATACTCGTACCCCCCCCCCCCCCAAAAAAAAAAATAAAATAAAATAAAAAAATTAATTTACTTATTTATTTTGTGTGTTGTTTTTTTTAAATTTTAATTTTTATAATTTTATATATATATATATATATATATATATATATATATATATATATATATATATATATATATATATATATATATATATATATATATATATATATATATATATCACAAAAGGTGTGGCGTGTAGGCACGCGGATAAATCAGGAATAACAGTGATTACGTCTCTTAAGGATGATAATGAGAAGATCCGTCAGGATTTATTGGATGCAAATCAGTTCGATGTGCTCAATGAAGATCCAACAAACACTGTGATAAAAGAAGTAGTTAAATGGGCAGATAAATGGAAAAAGAAAGGCGAGTTGACAGATGATGTTGTGACATTTATTTCTAACATAAAAGACACTCATCCAGCAAAATGTAAGCCATTAGTAAAGACACACAAGCCAGCGCCATATCCCTACAGGTTGTTACTGTCAGGATGTGGTACTCCAACTCAACCATTATCGAAGTTTATTCAGTTGACAATTAGTCATTTGACTAGCCAGTTACCTTATCAGATAGTTGACACCAAAGCATTTTTGCACAAACTTGAGATCATCAAAGAGAAAATGACGCCGCTTCCCAAATCAGCAGGTTTTGCAGTCTGCGATGTAATATCATTGTATCCCAGCGTTGACAACAACATGGGGATCCCTGCAGTTAAAAAGATGATCACAAAATACCCATCTCCGTTAGATGTATCTCCGCAATGTGTAACAGAAGGTCTGAAAATAGCATTAAACAATAATGTATGTATGCATGAAGATGGAGAGGGCGTGATCATTTATGCAACTCCAAATAAAGGCACAGCAATGGGTCCTTGCCATGCACCAGATTATGTTGACATATTTATGAATGAATTGGACAGGAAGTTAGTAGATAAGTCACCAACGCCTTTGTTAACATCATTGTTATCTGATGAGAAGTTGAAACAGGAACTACAGTACTTGAATTGGAGTAGGTACAGAGATGATGGGATTACCATATTACCTGACGTCCAGGATGTGGTCAAATTCCAGGAACATCTACAGTTGTTGCATCCTCAGAATATTCGCTGGACGGTATCATGTGGCAAAGAAGTAGACTATCTTGATGTGAAGGTTAAAATTACAGAAGAAGGAATGATAGAGACAGATGTATTTTCAAAAAACTCACACAGCTACCTGCCCCCTCATTCTTGCCATCCACCTTCAGTTTTTAAGGGATTGGCAATAGGTATGGGTAGAAGACTGAGAATGATTTGTTCAAATGATGAAATACTCCAACGAAGGATAAAGGAATATGCCCGTTATTTGGTTATCTCGGGATGGGAGGAGCGTAGGGCTCTTGAAGACCTGAAACAAGGTGCGAGCAAACCTAGAGAGCAAATTTTGAAGCTTGAGAGTAGGAAAAAGAAGAAGGAAGGTAAGAAGATTGCTTGGGTTACGAAGTATGACCCGAGAGTACCTAACAAAGGGAAAATCATACAGAATAATCTCCGGTTATTATACAAGAACCCTAAAAACAGACTATTGTTCCCTAAAAAGTGTTTGATAGGTGCAGATAGAAGAAGAACTAACCTGGGTGAAATCTACAAACCAACAGTTCCCCGTAGTCAGGTCCTGCATGGGCCATGTGAACAAGGGGGATTTTTTCCATGTTCGAGGAAGTGCGATACTTGTGCACATTCGAAGCAAGTCCGGCAGTTTGTTTCACCTTGGGATAGCGTTGGACAATAAAACAACACTTGACGTGTAGTACTCCCAACACAGTGTATGTGGTATTGTGTAATGAGCACAAGGATTTTATTTACAGTGGGTCAACTGTAAATTTGAAATCGAGGTGGGCAGGACACAAAAGTGATGCCAAGACAGGAAAATCCCAAAAGTGTAGAGTAGCACGGCATTGCAATTCCCTTCCTCATCCGGAAGATCCAACTTTGTCTTATTTGATAATATTTGGGATTGAGTGTGTTCAGCAAGAAGAAGAGCTGCTACAGAGAGAGATTTTTTGGCAGGCTAACTTGGGCACATTGCTTAGTGGGGGTAATGAGAGGCGGGATTTTGGAGTGTTGTTGAGAAGTAGAATTCATTACCGGGATTAAAGACTCTGTTAAACTGGATATTTAGTGGTATAAAGAACTTTATGTATATCCTTAAGTTTAGTATACTTATGTAGGATAGGTTGATTGTGTTTAGAATGTGTAGGGTCTGGTGTATGTGTGTGTGTGTGTGCGTGTGTGTGTGTGGGTGTGTGTGTGTGTGTGTGTGTGTGGTTTTTAAAACTTTGGTAGTAGTTTTGTTGAGCTGTATTTATTATAGATCTTATTCTGTATGTGTAAGTGTTGGTTATGTGATTATGGAGCAGTGGTAGTGTAGATGTTTATTGTAAATGTTTATTATAAATGTTGATTGGTTTTGATTATGGATTTAAAGTGATTGTTTTTCCACTATATACTTTACATATTCTCTCTACACATATATATATATGTGTGTGTGGGTGTTGTGTGTATGATATTATGTGGTGTGTGTTGAGTGTGTTGTCTATATGTGTGTTATGTGTGGGGTATGTATGTGTATGGGTAGTGTGTGTGTGGTACATTATGTGTGTATGTGTTGTGTGTGGTATATTATATGTGTGTGTGTTGTAGTATGTGTGTGTTGTTGGTTGTGGTAGTATAGATATTATATGTGTGGGTGTGTGTGTGTGTGTGTGTGTGTGTGTGTGTGTGTGTGTGTGTGTGTGTGTGTGTGTGTGTGTGTTATGGTTTTTATAATAGAGTTGTATTCATGTTCACTTAGTATATGTGTGGTTTATGAATTATAGTCATGAATTATAGTAATAGGTAAAACGCTTGTACATTATCACACTGACATTGTAATGCCCTGAAGAAGGTTATTAAAACCGAAAATTTGGCAATTCAAATTGAGTGGATGACATGTTGTCGTTTTAAAAGTGTTTTATGTTATGTTATGTATATATATATATATATATATATATATATATATATATATATATATATATATATATATATATATATATATATATATATATATATATATATATATATATATATATATATATATATATATATATATATATATATATATATATATATATATATATATATATATATGATATGTATCACTGCACTACCCGTCCGCTATCGGAGATCCACACAATTCATGCCGTGGGTCCATTCTTCTGGGTTAATGCGCATGTGGTGGGTGTTAGTCTTACGAATTATCATCCAATCAACGACACCTACTTACAGGACTAGCAGACTCTGTTTCCTGACCCCGCTAGCGGGGGCCAGAGTCTCACTTGCCAAAAACACTTAAAAGCTGAAGGAGCAATCAAATTACAGTTGCTAGACACATAGTGTAAATATGTAAGGACTAAAATGTAATGGTATAAAATATTTTGTGATAAATTCTGCTCTTTTCTATAAAGTGATGCTATTACTAATACTGTAATGCATAGGTTAATTGTGTCTACCTGACATTATGTTAATCAGTCAAAATTATACAAAAGAGACTCTCAGTCTTGCCTAAAATATTTAAACAATTGAGTAAAGAAGTCTATTTTCTTATGTAAATGTTACTTTTTTAAAACTAAACAAGTGATACAAACCTATTTAGTATATTTTATACAAAGATGGAAAGAGGTTATACAAAGATGAAAAGAGCCGGCCGACAAACAAGCCAATAGACAGCCAGCTCTAGGCATAATGACACTAAAGAAACTAGTCACACTGACAATTCCAACATAATGGCACAAAAGGAGAGAGAGAAGGGGAGAGAGGGAGATAAAGGATGAAAGTGGGAGAGAGAGAGAGAGAGAGAGAGAGAGAGAGAGAGAGAGAGAGAGAGAGAGAGAGAGAGAGAGAGAGAGAATGAGAGATCAAGAGAGAGGGAGAGAGTGAGAGATGATACATTAGAAACATTTACATGCTGTGCACAAAGAACATTACCCTCACACATCCCTTCCACACACTGATTAAGATTCAGAATTATTTTTCAGAGACATACCAATTGGTGACTCTCAATTCGCCAACCGTGCCCTCTTTACCGACGTCTGGAGCAACACCGCGTTCTTTTGGTGGTCTTTTTCCAGATTTTGCAATCCGTTAAGAAGCACATTGGACAAAGAGCTGTACATCCTGGGGGAGTCCAAATCGATGTTGTTGTAACTGGCCATGATGGAGAGAATGTTAGAGAGTCGCTTGCGGCAGCATGCACGATGTCGCGCCTGATTGACAAAACACAGTCCAAGTCGAACCAGTTGAAATGTACAGTCATGAGGAATTTTGAGGGATCCACGGGAGACAGTCTCAATAAAGTCTTTCACCTCACTTGTCACAACTGGTTCTTCTTCGTCAAATGTCAAGCCTCACTTGGTCTCCAACCAACCAGCTACATAAGCACAACTGCTCTCCTCATTCACACTGAGGGTCACACCTGAAATGCAATTCTCGATAGCATCTGCATCCTCAGTGATGACATCCCCCAAGCAGACGTGTGTTTGGGGCTCAGGCTGGAGCTCAATGAACTGGAGAAAGGATGCAGCATACCGAGCGAGCCTGTTCTTGCATGCTGTTAAAACATCCCCGGCTGTCATGAAGACATTTGACCCAGTCGAGTGTCTGTAAACAGCAAATTCCCCTTCCAAACGGTCACTTTGAAGTTCTCGGAGAACAACATAATCAAAGTTTGCTGTTGAAAGCAGGTAGCTGCACGCTGCTTTCAGTCCCTGCATAGTTTGCACTAAGGCTTTCTTGGTGTCGTGAGTGAGGCATTTGATGCGCGAAGGGCCATGCCCTGAGTCAGCTTCCTGGAAGATGTTGATGTAAGTGTCAAGACTGGACGAACTAGATTCTTGTACGGCACGATGGGGGTCCCTCAAGCGCTTATCCAATCCTTTTTTTGCGACATTGACTGTGTTCATCCAGTTCACGACAGTCTCTATCACTGATGCAGTTTCAATGCAGCCTTTCATCTTCAGCGCTCCAACTACTTTTTCATTAAAAACTTTGAGAACATGTTTGACATTCTGCAACTGAAGTTTTGATGGGTTGACAGAGGCATTGGTCAAAGGGGTGGTCTTGAGGATGCTGTCTTTTTCCTCTTCGTAAAGGTTTTTGACTTCAGAAAAAGAAGCCACTGACTGGCCATTGAGACGAATTTCCTGTGTTTTCTCAGTGATCCAGTTGTTTCGAATGCATTTTAAGAGGTGTACGGTGTCAAAGAGGAGAAACCAAGGTCGCTCACTATCAAGTGGATGTCTGGCTGTGGCTCTGTTCTCGTCTGGTCTGTCAAAAAACTTGCAGAACTGTTGATTGACCTTATGATTGTCAGTGATGGAGCCTAACACGCAACCCCCATGTCTCTCTACAGCCTCAGCTGCTTCCATCACTGCCTTGAACTGGAACTCTGCTGTCAGCTTGTGCACAGGGATCGCTGACAACATCACACTGGGACCTTTGCGCAAAGATTTCATCATTATGCACAGCATGGATGTTGCACGGCACTCTTCGTTGTTCTTGGCCATGCCGCTGAGAACCCCGCCAGCAAACGCAATGGTAGGTCGTATCTTGACCTCATCGATTAACAAGAAAACATTCTTTTGTTGAGGCAGCAAAACTTTAAATGTGTTACACAAAACTGCATCCTTGTCAACTGAAGAAACGACATTTTGAAGTTTGCGCTTACTTGGTAGCACTAGGTGTTCTCTCAACTGTTCATAGCTACAATGAGGAAAGCATTCAATTGCAAAGCAAATGTCCCTAGTTGTGAACTGTTTGTGTGCTAGCAACTCCAACTGGTGTGTTAAGAAGTCTAACTTCTTTACCTTGTGGTCCACAGAAGTAGAACAGTCTACTGCAGCTTTCAAATTAACTGTCACTTTTTTAACTACTTCTTCCAGGGGAATCTCATAGTTGACAGCAAAATGAAGAGCATCAAAGAACTGCGACTTGGAGTTAAGGCCATTATTTGGATTCAAAATTGAGCCTAGAGGAACTCTGACGCCCTCTTTGAACGCACTTAGGGTCAGGGGAGAACACAAAGTCTGTTTATTTTCCATCACAACTGAAACACTACATTCACTATAATCATCCGACATCAAAAGACACACAAATCGATCATGTGAACGTGAAATCAAAACATTCTTATACTTCACTAGTAGGTCTTCACTAGGATCGAAACTTTCAAAAGAAATGATCTTGTCCCTTGAAAAAAAAAGCTTGGCTTGACGATCTTCATCTTTCACTGGGCGAGGTGAGGGCTTAGGTGTAGGCAGGCATGACTTGGGCACGTCAAAAACACTAGGTGGAATCGCTGGGCGAGTGGAACCACCCGGAATTTTAATCATAGGCGGATTACTCCAATGCCTTTCACAAATGAAGCAATTCTCACGTGTAGGGATGAAATTTTCACGTGGAGGCAGTACACCTAACCATTTTTGCATTTCCGTCTCATCTTTTGGCAGTCGAAACACACGAACCTTATTCTTCTCATCATAATTGCCTCTGCAATTCACAATACTACACTTTTTCACCATTTTAATGAAGAACAAATAGCACTTATATCGGGTGAACCACAGCCTGTTACTCCACAAGCTCCGATGCTACGGTGTCCAAGGCCCCGCTCTCACCTGGATCTCCAGCTTTCTCAGTGATAGGCGCCAAGCAGTCGTTGTTAATGGCAGCCGCTCCGACTTCGTCCCTGTGCGATCTGGGGTACCCCAAGGATCAGTACTCGGACCCTGCTTGTTTCTAGCATATATCAACGACCTGCCAGACAAGCTGACCGCACTGACGAGACTATTCGCAGATGACACAGCAGTATACAGGGTGGTGTCCAACATATCGGACCAGAACCAGCTACAACTAGACCTCCATCGCCTTGAGGAATGGGAGATGAGCTGGAACATGATGTTCCACCCTGCCAAGTGCAACACCCTGCTTATCACTAGGAGCAGGCGCCCACTCAGCGCAGCTTACCAACTTCACAACCAGACCCTTGAGACAGTTTCCTCAGCAAAATATTTGGGGGTTACCATCCGACGCGATATGAGCTGGGACGAACACACTGACAGTATTGCCAATAAAGCCAACAAAACCTTGGGTTTTCTTAGAAGGACCCTCAAGATCAACTCTGCGGCTATAAAAGAACAGGCGTACAAGGCATTTGTCAGACCCATACTGGAGTACGCTTCGACGGTATGGGATCCTCACACCAAGAAGGCCATTGACAGGCTGGAGGCCGTACAGAGACGGGCTGCACGTTTTGTCCTCAATAGATACCACAACACTTCAAGTGTGAATCAGATGTTGGATTCGCTGGGGTGGTCATCTTTGGAACTGCGCAGGAAGACATCTCGCCTCTCGATGCTATACAAAATCAACAGAGGACTGGTGCACTGTCCCTCCATCCTCACTAAGATGATACCACTGCCTCTCCGCCAACGCAGAGGACATGACAGCCAATTTAGCCGCATCACCTGCCGAACTGAGTACCGTTCATCCTCTTTCCTACCCCGTACTATAAAAGACTGGAATGCTCTTCCCCAGGAGGTAGTGGAGGCCACAACTGTTGATGCTTTTGCATCAAGAGCCTCCCACCGACCAGAATAGGTAGTTACTCAACAACACTACAACTCCTTCCCCCATCCCCCCCCTCCCAAATCCCTCTGTCACTTATCAGATCTGGACTGTCCATGAACTAGGAGAACGGCCTTTGTGAAACATGTGCAAAACCCTCATAGTGCCAGTATAATCAACAAGTATGATTGTGGGCGCCTACGGAAAGACAAGACAAGACTTAAACCATCATCAAACAAGAAAACAAAAGATCGCCATTGCTATTCCAAAACTAGCGCTTCAGGCAAACAACGTTTCCTGTTAGTAACCCAATGCGCAAAGAAAATAGTGCCAACTTTGTACTATCTACAACAGCATAAATACGTTAGAAACGCAAAGAAAAGCAGCAGTTGTCAAATAAATAAAAGCATTAAGTATCAGAATGTAATGAGAAAGTATTAAAACAATTAAAAATTGTTTCATATTAGTTTAAAGATTATTCTTCCGCCACATCACAACAACTATTATGGGATGGCTGAGCGAGCACTTGTCTAATTTTAGTTCTCCAATTTCGCATCATACCGCAAGCGCGCGCTCTCTCTCTCTTTGACTCTCGCTTTCTCTATTGCCTCCGCTAATTTGACGGGAAAATCGCGGTTCTAGTCCTTATTATAGGTGTCGTTGCATCCAATCTATACAAATTAAGATGACGGTGTGCGCTTGTGTCTGGGTCACACTGGTAGCCTGACGTTCTTAGTGCTCTGATGTAATCTATGTGGTGACGTCACCTTGCAGTGTTCCGCTGGTCGGAGGTTCTGGCAGACATGGCTGTGGTGGTACTTTGCGTTGGTGATGACCTTGACCTCGCGTGGGACTTCACTTTGGGGACGGGGGAGAAGGTGGAGGACATCACGTGGTACGTCGAGGCTGACGGAATCGCTAGCCAAGACGTTGCGCTCTATGGGAGAGGTGAGCTTTTCACCGAAGGTTTTCTCCGGGTACTCCGGTTTCCTTCGCATGTTGTTTTTTCGTAATTTCCGAACCTAATCACACATGCACGCACGCACACACACGCACACACACACACACACACACACAACGAGTTAAAGAAGCCGTTGCAATTAAATCGCGCAAACCAAACTTAATTAAAGATCTTTGGATGGGACTATCGGCCATAATATATGATGCTCTCCTGAACACAGATCACTAGCTGTTGGGCATCTCTGCTACAGTCTCCTCACCTTCCCACTCCCCTGTCTCTTCCCCCTCACCTGCCTTGAAAAAAACCAGGGCCTTCCTGTCGAAAGCCTTTGCTTTGTAAAATGTAATAATATTGTTTGGGAATCTCAGTCAGTAGAAGGTACAATATTCCATGAAGAGAAGAAGTACAATATTCCATTTTGTTTCTTAGGGCATTTTCTGCCCATGCCTGACTTCTCTGGCCGCGTACGTTGGAGCAGGGGAGGGGCCATCGTCATCAGCGGAGTGACGGTCAAGGATTCCGGCAACTACTCGGTCACTGTGACGGTTGTGTCAGAGGGACAGCACGTATTCAGCAGACATCAAAGAACTGCAGTTGTCCAAGTGGCAGGTCGGGATTGCACTCAAGATTTTAATTTTTAATTTTGTTTTTTTCAAGAGTTGGCTCAATAGTAAAAATCGACGGCAAAACAATTGAAGCGTTGAATGTTAGGCGACAGCATGGCGGGCAGTGGTCTTGTCCAAACTAGCGTTCTTGTAGTTAGTTTACCCATTTGTTTCTCGTTATTGATTCTGCTACTGTGTCGCAAGTTAAGCACCGTCCAGTGCGGTTAGCACTTGGATGGGTGACCGCAAAACGTGAAGCGACAAATAACAACGCCCCCAGTTGACTCAACTGTGACTGAGTACCTACTCTCGTAAGGGTGGGGAAGGTAAAGCAGCGAGGGAGAGAGATGGGCATCACCCTCATTACGCTGGCCCAAGATAAGTGTGATCTCCAACATCACGCTCCCCTACGGCCACACAGCTATGGGACTACCTTTACCTTTACCTTTTACCTTCTCGTTATTGTAAATGTTGAATTCTGGCAGTTTTATTTTTGATTCCATCCAGAGGTACCAGAGGTGGAGAATGGAGAACTGCACGTGCATCAGAGCGGCCAGGCAGTCAAAGTGGTCGAGACTGGACAGTGGGCAGTGCAGCTGTCTTGCGGGGTGTTTACTCATCTCGGTTACCCCCCAGTTCGCGTCATTTGGACCGTCAGTTCTTGTTGATCTTCTTCCTGGCGTTTGTTGTTAGTGGTGGAGGTGGCGATGATGATGATGATAATGATGCTATTCTGTTGTTGCTATAGCCTTCTTCTACTGTTTGTTGTTGTTGTTATACATGTATAATTATATTATGTATATTATTTATCTATTGAATATGTAATTGTGTTGATTTCTATTCAAAGCATAATGTTTAATTCTTCATCTCACCCCACCGCTTTGTCCTACTCTCTCTTCAAACCTGTTTGAGATAGACTACGCGACGACGACGACGTCGATGGTGGTAGTGATAATGAAAATCATAAAGTTATGATGATTATCATATCATTATCTCAATATCACATGGTAGTTGACATAATCTGCTTTAGCTTATACCAAATGGGACAACAAAAATCAAATAGACCAAATTAACAGTCGCCGAGTCAATGAGGTAAAACCAATGAACTAATTATGAACATTGTCACTGACTTAATTTAACTAACCCACCAACTAACTAATTAAACAATGTGCCGTTTGCAGACACCAGAAGGACAAGAACTGGAGAGCAGTTCCTTCAGCAACGGGACTTTCTTTCTCACCCTCCCTAACCCCCCGACTAGTGGAGCTTACAATTGTACCTTGCCTCTGTTGGCGCCAGCTAAGAGTTGTCTCCCATATTCGTCTGTGCTGCGAGAGGGCGTTGCGGAGGTGGTGGACAAGTTCAAGGTCATGGTGTCCGTGCTGTATGCGCAGCAGAACGAAACGAAGGCACAGGTGGACGACCTGCGGAAGGAAAATGAGCTGCTGAAACAGAGGCTGGAGTCTTGCAGATGCATGAACTAATTTCACTTCAAGCTCGGTACTTGTCATATGCCTGCACTAACAACAACAACCAATCTCTCTCTCTCTCTCTCTCTCTCTCTCTCTCTCTCTCTCTCTCTCGTCTCATTCTACTGTTAGCCTCTGACAACGAAGAGACTGTTAGAAAACTATGTATTTATTTATATAAAGCATGAGACTTCGGGGACTAGCAGTATCGTAACCTGTTTTGTATTGATATGTTAGTTATTATATATTCAATGTTTGTTGTTGTTTTTCATGTACACACCCTTCCAAAGGGGCGATGCTCTGAATTTTTTTGAATAAAAGATTCGGACTCTCTCTCTCTCTCTCTCTCTCTCTCTCTCTCTCTCTCTCTCTCTCTCTCTCTCTCTCTCTCTCTCTCTCTCTCTCTCTCTCTCTCTCTCTCTCATAATTAAAAACTTTTGTATAATTCTACGCCTTGCTTTCACTTATCAGCATAGCCTTAGGCCTATATGACTTGCAGATTCCATCAAACATTCCCCCACCGTGGTGCATGGTGCCGGGGGTTTCAGTATAAATAGTATCCACACTTTCTGGAAATTTAGTGCTTTAAATTACCTTTGTCGCTGACTTTCTCATTTGTTCTTTCTCATTCCGACTCTGTTCTATCAATCTACTATACTATCTTCTTCTTCGCTAGACCAATCACCTACCCTTTTTCTTGAAAACTCTTCCGGACAAAACTCCTCATTTGTGTGAGGTCTTTTGTATCAGTTTGGAATATTGGACGCTTTATGCCAGGTGGTCACTGGGGCTTCCTATGATGTTATTATTTGGCAATGTAGGCATTTTATATGTATGTGTTTTGTTGATATTTTATAATGATGTTGTATTCTATTTTGTTTTTGTAAACGGGGGTTCGATAAATTAGAGTATAGCCTCAGCATCCCCTGCGTGGAATGTCTTTATTGTAAAGTGACCGGTTGGTGGAGTGCCTTCAGTGTTGCCACTAGGGTTGTTTCGGCATCTTTTATGCGGATTAGGGGTGAGTCCTCTTTCAGCGAAGTCTGGTCCTGATTTGGCTCGGAAGAGTCCGCTGGACCTAAAACAATAATCATGTCATGTAATGTAATCAAACGTTTAATTTCAGTATGATTGTATATATTAAGCCTACTACTGTGACTTATAGCTGTTGCGAATTTGTGAAATAAAGTGACTGATCTGGAAATGGTTGTCTGCATTATGTATCAAGCCAAGTCAACAAATTTTTATTCCACAAACTAAAGGAATGAGAGTAAAATTTGAGTCCCCGACACATGAAGCGTAAAGGGGACTGTGTGGTTAAGAGTTCAGATGAGGCGGCCCGAGGTGGGGCAAAGATGACGAAGCGAGTTGAAAGTGACGTGAAGAGAGAGATGGGTAGCGCACGAGGCAGCTTCGTAATGAAGGTGAAGTCATAAGAAATGAAGAAGTCCCGAAGTAGGGCGAATATGAAGAAGCAAAGTCGAAGTGAGCTGAAGAAAGCGGCAAGATGAGTAGCGCACAAGGCAGCTTCAGGATAGAAGTGAAGTCCTATAGGAGTGGAGCGCTCACGGCGGTAGCTGGGATGACAAGCGCAGACACGCAGGCGGAAGGAAAGTGAGACGCTCGAGGATAAGTGGTGATGAGCTCATGGGTCCAGCAGCGGAGCCGTGTGAAGAGGGGTGAGCTATCGCAGAAGAGAGCTGACGGCGTAGAAACGCCTGTTGTCCGGAGGCGCCACTCTCCACAACTCAAGTCCGGAAGCCCAGACGTAGAGAAAGAAAAAGGAAAGCCTTGGAAAGAAGCGACGACAGCGACAGGTCGGGGCGCCCTTCGTCGTCCAGCCACCGCCGTCCAGTCAAAGTAGCCCGACCGGTGAAGATGAAGGTTGTAGGATGAGGTGGAGAACGGATCGGCATCTCCCACAAGGTGCTTGCTGCTTCGTCCTTGACAACCAGGAATGTTTTCTCGACCGCAAAAGAAGTCCCCCAAATTGGTAAGAAATAGTAGGAAGCCGCCGACGACTGCAGGTTGCGCACCATGCAGTGGGACTGACCATCTCCTAGCACAGGCCTGCCACCAGCCTGCTGGACTCGCTGTGAAAACGCTTACATTCATATCCTTGCACCTAAACACAATGTAAGAATTAAAATATTTTGTTTACATTGAGCATTATTTTTGCATCTATCAACTCTTTTACTTTCAGTGGTTACCCCTCCCCACCCCCCTCCTCTCCAATCTCTCTCTCTCTCTCTCTCTCTCTCACACACACACATGCGCGCACACACAAACCAACTAACGCACTAGACGCTCAAGTCATTGATATTAGATGGTTAGCTGTATGCCCGCCCCCCCCCCCCCCCCACCCTATCCTCATGGCCCAACACTCTCCTCTTCTGAGTTTCCGATAGTGAATACACTGATAGTAAAAATAAAGTTTGTCTGTTTTCTCCTGATCGTCCATTTCACCCCAGTTTTATCCCACAAGTGCTAACCTTAGGCTTGTGGTTCATAGATTTTCTCGACCATTCCTATCCTATCCTATCCTATCCTATCCCATATCGGAGGTCGTAGGGGCACCACAGATGATCGTTTAACCAGCGTACTCCATCTTTCCCTGTCCTCATCAACCCTGATTGTTTCGCTCAGTGTCAAACCAGTCCATTCTCGAATGTTGTCCTCCTACATCTTTTTCGGTCTCCCTCTTCTTGCACTGTGCCTTGCAGGATGGTCTTTGCAAGACCTGGTGATCTGGTGACGTGGCCATACCATCGGTGTTTCCGTTTTTTCACCACTGTGAGCAAGTCATCGTGTTGTCCAATGGCTTGTACCATTAGTTGGGAAAAATTAAACCATGGAGGTGTACTTCCGCCATTTAAATGGTTCGTCTCTTCGCTAATATACCCCTTGGGGTCATGAGCAATCTTGCCACTGTAGATTGTTCTAACCTATAAAGGGAAAAGTGAAAGCTCCAGTTGAAAACCTGTATTTCCTTTATAGGCAAGACCGATTCACTGCGGCAACAGTACCCCGTTGGAGTGCCGGGGGTTTCAGTATAAATAGTATCCCCACTTTCTGGAAATTTAGTGCTTTAAATTCCCACTGTCGCTGTCTTCCTCATTTGCTCTTTCCCATTCCTGATCTGTCCTATCACTCTGCTATACTATCTTCTTCTTCGCTAGATCAATGACCTACCTTTTTTCTTGAAAACTCTTCCTGGACAAGACTCCTTGTTTGTGTATGAGTCTGTTGGATCAGCTTGGGGTATTGGACGTTTTCTGCCGGGTGGTCACTAGGGCTTCCTATGATGTTATTATTTAGCAATATATGCATTTTATATGTATGTGTTTGTTGATGATTTATAATGATGTTTGTATTCTTTTTGTTTTTGTAACCGGGGGTTCGAGTAGTTGGGGTAAAGCCTCAGCCGTCCCCTGCGTGGGATGTCTTTATTGTAAAGTGACTGGCCGGTGGAGGGCATTCAGTTTTCCACTAGGGTTGTTTCAGCAGATCTTTTATGCGGATCGGGGGTTGTCCGGTCCTGATTTGGCTCGGAATAGTCCGCTGGACTTAAAGCAACAATCAATCAATCAATTCGCTAATATGCATGTTACTAGTGTCAAATAATAGTCCACCCTAATCAAATGGTCGTATTTATTAGAGTATAATTTTAAATCATGCAGGTCATGCAGTTGGTGAGCATATGCCCTTGCTAGAGTAAAATTCAGCGAGTCTAAATGTTGGCTATTAAAATTATATTTAATTTAATTTATTGATTACCGAAGACAAGGTTTAAATCTTTGAGTCGGTAGGGGGGGGGGGGGGGAAGGGGGCAAATACAACAGAAATTAAGAAAGGATAAGCAAATTGCAACGTACTGCTACGAAACAGTGGAACGGATAGTGGGATCAAATTCTTTATGAACTTACACGAAATACCTCAGTTTGCTGCCCTAACCCCTAAATTGAAATCTAATTAGATTGCCTGCCAATCGACGATATATCGTCGATCTGAGCCGCCATGTTTTTGCCAATCTACGATATATCGTCGATTTCAGTATTCCGTTTCCAGGCCGGATCTTTCCTGGGTTCGGAACTCCCCCCCCCCCCCCCCCCCCCCCCCCCCCCCCCCCCCCCCCCTCCATTCGATGTCGATCTCAGAAATATTGGAGTTTTTTTTAAAGCTCTTACTTTAGTTGAATTGGTAAGTAAACGTTCCTCATTCTACTCAGTTCCTCGAGCGGACACGTTTTTGTCACCCCTAACCCCTTAAAAATTTTTTGGACCTCCACGAGTAAGTGATCCGGCCCTGGTTTCGTTCCTTTTTTTTTGCGCAGTCCAATCCAAGTTTTATTTTAACCAAAGAGAGATAACTCTTTCTACTTTCGTTCTCGATCGACACGCACGTTGTTTCTTCAAATTGATTCGTTTTTAGAGTGTTTTTTTGTGCATTTTACTAAGCATCGTGATGGGCACAATCGACAGTGTGTCAAACTCTGCTAATAATCAATATAATTTCAAACTGTAAAGTGTATTTTGATCCTAAATAAATTTTCTTTCTGGTGTGTGAAGCTGATTCAGTGATTGGAATTATTCCTGCAGATTTTTTTCATCACTGTGGTATGTAGAAATATTTTTATTTTATTTTATTATTTGAAAAAGATCAATCAATCAAATTAACTTTTTTTTTTTAAATTCTTCACTCTTTTACCTTTAATTTGATATGAAATATATTTAACAACTATTATTGAAAGAACAGTAGCTTAAATACCTAAGGTACTGAACTTTCTTTCCGGTGCCAGAGAAATGTCTGGCACAAACGTGGAAACATGCCTGGCAGGCAAATAGTATGTCCATTGTCGATAGTGAAAATCATACCGTAAGCCTAATCGCGCAATTAACTCAATGACGTAAAATAAGGTGACTGCGTCAGTAATTGCGGCCCTAAGTAGTCAGTGTACATTTGATTTTTGCGAAATAATATTAAATGTTTTATGCTTTCTGAGACTTTTTTTTTCTTACCTATGTAGATGATTATGGGAGAGGGAGGATTACGTAGATCACAGAAGTTTATCTCACCCTTTTACAGTTTAGTTTTGTTCGCCATTGTACAGTTTATTTCTTTTAAGTTCTCCACACCATTTTAGATCTATAGCAAAGACCACACGTACATCACAGGCTGGGAAGTCTCATCTTTCGTAGACCTCAATTACATAGTACGTTTGTAGGAGTCATGAGTTTATAAAGACGAAAGAAGACTTAATAAAGAGCCTGTGCATACATTTACACTTCGAGGTTTGCGTAATTCCAAGTGAGGTTTGTAGTAACCAGACAAAAAACCTTTCTTGAGAACAAGTGTTGGCCCTAATAAGGGCCTAGATTGTAGATTTGTTAGAGCAGGAATTGGCAGTGATTACTTGGAAGATTTCTTGGGAGGCGGGGTTGGGCCAACAAACTTTGGCTTGGGAGTCTTAGGTTTCTTGGACGCAGCCGCCTTTTTCTTGTTGGAAGCAGTCTTCTGTTTGTCCTTGTCAGCCTTGGTAGAAGATTTCGCTTTGTTGGTGTTGGAATTCTTTTTCTGCACCTTTTCCTTGGAAGTGCGACTCTTTGACGATTTGGCAGACTTGGTAGAGACTTTCTTAGTCTTCTTTGTGGCCATCCTTTTTAGCATTTTTGGCAATGTTGACTTTGGATGCGGAAGCCTTTTCCTTTTTCAGCCTGGAGAGCTTGGGTTTGGAGTCTACACTGTTCAGCCTCTGCTTTCCTTTGTCAGAGAGGCGGAAGGAGCCGGAAGCTCCCGTCCCTCTAGACTGCTTGAGGGTGCCGATCTTGACCCCAGCTTTCAGGGCCACCTTGACCCGCGCGTTGATCATGTTCACCTCTTTGCCGACATTGTACTTGTTCATGATGTATTTGAGGATAGCCTGGCGAGAGGACCCTCCCCGCTCCTTCAGGTGAGATATGGCGTCCGCTATCATGACCGAGTACTTCGGGTGGTCTCCGATGTGAGTGTTAGGTTTGCGAGGCTTGGGGGTAGTTGCAGTCTTCTTGCTGGTCTTAGAAGCAGACATCTTGGGAGGTTTGCTGTCACCGGTGGCCCCTTGGTCAGTAACAGGATGTGCAGCTTGAATTTCGGCTGGAGACTCAACAGCAGTGTCTTCCATTTGGTTGCAAAGCCGCACAGTAAGCTGGGCTATGCACGGTGTGTGATTGCAGCGATTGATGACGATTTCCAATTTTCGTTCTGGAGTGAAGTCGCAGAATAACATTTTACTCTTGCTTGTTCCGGTTTTGTTAAGCTGGCGCCGTCCGCAGCGAAAGCACCAAAACTTGCATTTTAAAAGTGCGCTGCTTGAGGCGGAAATGGGCACAATTTGTGTTTGTTGGCATTCGAAAACGCATGTTTGTAAGCCTTTTCGATATCTCTATTTAGCATGGTTATTGATGGAACATTTCCTTGAATGTTGTACCTTTGGTTCAAAGTAATCTATCGGAATAAATAATAGTTTTTCACATTCTAAATCGTTGAACATGTTATGGTGCACGGATGATCCTAAATCACTTGTCTTGGTTAGTTTTGAATTTTTAAAGAGTTTACATACAAAAGTCCTTGGTAGTGATTAATATTATAAGAAAAATGACTGTTTTAACGAACGACAGATAAATATTTTGGGGATGCGCTGTAGAAGTACATAAATTTTCTTATTTTGCTCATTCAAGAAACACATTTCTTGAGCTTTCTCTGGGATGACTTAATATTTGTTCGAAGAATACAAAGTTATTTTGGTTTCTTCTACTACTTTGAAACATAAGAAACGGTTTTAGGGCCAAGTATTTTCAATAATATCGCTTACTTCTTTTTTAAAAGATGACGAGCATTGCGAAATAATAATTTTGTTCGTGGCAGTATATTACGAACCCTCTCAAACGGCCATTTTGTAGACTCGATGCCCATTCGAATAAGAGCTCACCTAGCCTATTATTTCAGGTCAAAAGCAACCATACTACTACTGATATGGCTAGCTAAGTGAATGGTATTTTTATGAAACCATAAAGGGTAGTGGGAAATCCTTCGAGTACAATTTTTAAAAATAAAATAAAAATGTGTCTCAAAACCGCCATTTTTGGCTGAAGTTGTTGCCCGCCTGGTTTCAAGTTGAATTCAGACCGTGTGACATTTTGCGTGGCTGAATAGCTTGTTTACCCCACAATAAATGAAAAATGGCTGCGTTTAATAGTATACTATTTATTCCAACCAATCTTAATTATGTGGATTTCGTATTCATTGAAAATGTTTGTAGCAGGTCGACTGAACAGATTTGTTATCACGACTGTGCAGGCCGCTGGTGCTCGGTGTCTTCTTTTACGTTAACAAATTCAGCCTACAGTTTAAAAAAAAACAAACAAAAAACAATAACAAGATCGATGATTTCCTTCCTCATTTTATAGTCCAAATATCTATCAATCTGATTGTTTGCTGTAGGGTTAGCTTCGTTTGATTCGGGGGGAAAAAACTTGAGAGTGTGGACCATGCATACAAAATAGGCCTATGTTCGATCATGTGTTCGAACAAACACATCGCCTATTTCCTTTGGTGTATTTTGAAATAGCTCGGGTACGTATGAATAACTGGTAGAAAGTACAAATATATAAAATAATATTAATTATTTTGTGTGTTGAATAATCATATTTTGTTTTGTTAAATAGTATTCCGGTATTGAGACACTTAAACATGGCGGGACTAGGCCTATGTCGAATTCGGCTGCTGCAGAGGACAGCACACAATTTCATTTCACCTCGGCAACAAAGCAGGTTTCCACGCCGCTATCAGCCTGACAGGAGACTCAGTTCGTACCAGATTATTTATGAAGAATATGGAGACCCACGACAAGTATTGAAAGACAGGTCTGTGCCGGTGAAGCTTCCTCTCAAGGACAAGGAAGTTCTTGTGAAAATGAAACTCGCTCCTATCAATCCATCGGATGTTAACATGGTAGAGGGCACTTATTTTATTCGTCCTGCACTGCCAGCCGTGGTTGGAAATGAAGGTTTGGGAGAAGTGGTTGAAGTAGGGAAAGGTGTAAAAGGTCTGCGTGCAGGAGATTGGGTCAACCCAGCAGGCTCAGGATGGGGAACCTGGAGGACCTATGCCGTTTCCAATGAGACAGATCTTAGCAAGGTGGGTTTGTTTTATGTTTTATATTATTTCAAAACACTGTAATAGAAAGTTTGTTATTATATCCACAGTGTTGGTCTTGAGTAAAATTTTATAAAATTATTAGAACAATGCCTTAAAGTTAAATGACAGTAATGTTTGTGTTTAATATGTGCGCTATTTCTTTGTATTTTGTAAGATCCATGCACGTCCACTACCCTGTGCAGATAAATAGAGGGTAAATGCAGGAAACTTACCTGTTTTCCAGCACTGTGATCATGCTTATTGTGCGAAATATTTATGTGCTTTATAAATTTTCATTATGACATTAATTCATTCATTCAAACGAGCAGTCGACCTATTACTTTCTTTATACATGTGGCCCATGATTTAATGTTTACAGCTTCTTTTCTCATTTAAAAACAAACATGTGTTCTGTTGTAATTAATCAAAACGTGTTGCAATATTCATAGACTAATAATAATAATAATTAATGGTAATGAAAAGTCATGATATTGATGATGAAAGTTAATATAGTGATGATAATGATAGATTTCATTAAATATTTTGAATAGTGTTCATTGAAGCTATTAGTGGCGTTGGATCTACAGCGTTTGGTAAATAATGGCTAACTTATGGTGAGTCATTCTGTGTGACAGGTGGCCAATGACATCCCAGCCTTGGGAGCAGCAACTCTAGTGGTCAACCCATGCACTGCCTACCGCATGCTGAAAGACTTCGTCACTCTCAGCCCCGGGGATGTGGTGATGCAGAACAGCTCCAACAGCGCCGTGGGTCAAGCGGTCATCCAGCTGGCCAGGGAGTGGGGGCTGGTCACTGTCAACGTGGTCAGAAACAGGCCGGACTTTGCCTCACTGGAACAACGCTTGAAGTCTCTGGGCGCCAGCCACGTAGTCACGGAGGAGTTCTGTCGGACCCCAGACATGAAAACCTTGATAAAATCCCTCCCTGCCGCGCCCAAGCTGGCGTTAAACGGCGTAGGGGGCAAGAGTTCCACGGAGCTGTTGCGGAACCTGGCGCAAGGAGGCACCATGGTTACTTACGGCGGAATGTCTCGGCAACCTGTCACAGTGCCGACGGGAGCGCTCATTTTCAAGGAGGTTCGAGTGCTGGGTTACTGGAACACGGAGTGGCACGCCAAGCACAGGCACAGTCAGGAACAGCGCATCATGGTGGAGGAGTTGTGTGATCTGATTCGCAGAGGAAAGTTTGTCTCCCCGCCCTGTGATCTGTACCCCATCACTCAGTACAAAGAGGCTGTGGCTGTTGCTACTGAAGGCTTCA
>CM072515.1:5848410-5927953 GCA_036898135.1 Oncomelania hupensis
TTGCAGTTAAAAAGTTGATCACAAAATACCCATCTCCGTTAGAGGTATCTCCGCAATGTGTAACAGAAGGTCTGAAAATAGCATTAAACAATAATGTATGTATGCATGAAGATGGAGAGGGCGTGATCATTTATGCAACTCCAAATAAAGGCACAGCAATGGGTCCTTGCCATGCACCAGATTATGTTGACATATTTATGAATGAATTGGACAGGAAGTTAGTAGATAAGTCACCAACGCCTTTGTTAACATCATTGTTATCTGATGAGAAGTTGAAACAGGAACTACAGTACTTGAATTGGAGTAGGTACAGAGATGATGGGATTACCATATTACCTGACGTCCAGGATGTGGTCAAATTCCAGGAACATCTACAGTTGTTGCATCCTCAGAATATTCGCTGGACGGTATCATGTGGCAAAGAAGTAGACTATCTTGATGTGAAGGTTAAAATTACAGAAGAAGGAATGATAGAGACAGATGTATTTTCAAAAAACTCACACAGCTACCTGCCCCCTCATTCTTGCCATCCACCTTCAGTTTTTAAGGGATTGGCAATAGGTATGGGTAGAAGACTGAGAATGATTTGTTCAAATGATGAAATACTCCAACGAAGGATAAAGGAATATGCCCGTTATTTGGTTATCTCGGGATGGGAGGAGCGTAGGGCTCTTGAAGACCTGAAACAAGGTGCGAGCAAACCTAGAGAGCAAATTTTGAAGCTTGAGAGTAGGAAAAAGAAGAAGGAAGGTAAGAAGATTGCTTGGGTTACGAAGTATGACCCGAGAGTACCTAACAAAGGGAAAATCATACAGAATAATCTCCGGTTATTATACAAGAACCCTAAAAACAGACTATTGTTCCCTAAAAAGTGTTTGATAGGTGCAGATAGAAGAAGAACTAACCTGGGTGAAATCTACAAACCAACAGTTCCCCGTAGTCAGGTCCTGCATGGGCCATGTGAACAAGGGGGATTTTTTCCATGTTCGAGGAAGTGCGATACTTGTGCACATTCGAAGCAAGTCCGGCAGTTTGTTTCACCTTGGGATAGCGTTGGACAATAAAACAACACTTGACGTGTAGTACTCCCAACACAGTGTATGTGGTATTGTGTAATGAGCACAAGGATTTTATTTACAGTGGGTCAACTGTAAATTTGAAATCGAGGTGGGCTGGACACAAAAGTGATGCCAAGACAGGAAAATCCCAAAAGTGTAGAGTAGCACGGCATTGCAATTCCCTTCCTCATCCGGAAGATCCAACTTTGTCTTATTTGATAATATTTGGGATTGAGTGTGTTCAGCAAGAAGAAGAGCTGCTACAGAGAGAGATTTTTTGGCAGGCTAACTTGGGCACATTGCTTAGTGGGGGTAATGAGAGGCGGGATTTTGGAGTGTTGTTGAGAAGTAGAATTCATTACCGGGATTAAAGACTCTGTTAAACTTGATATTTAGTGGTATAAAGAACTTTATGTATATCCTTAAGTTTAGTATACTTATGTAGGATAGGTTGATTGTGTTTAGAATGTGTAGGGTCTGGTGTGTGTGTGTGTGTGTGCGTGTGTGTGTGTGGGTGTGTGTGTGTGTGTGTGTTGTGTGGTTTTTAAAACTTTGGTAGTAGTTTTGTTGAGCTGTATTTATTATAGATCTTATTCTGTATGTGTAAGTGTTGGTTATGTGATTATGGAGCAGTGGTAGTGTAGATGTTTATTGTAAATGTTTATTATAAATGTTGATTGGTTTTGATTATGGATTTAAAGTGATTGTTTTTCCACTATATACTTTACATATTCTCTCTACATATATATATATGTGTGTGTGGGTGTTGTGTGTATGATATTATGTGGTGTGTGTTGAGTGTGTTGTCTATATGTGTGTTATGTGTGGGGTATGTATGTGTATGGGTAGTGTGTGTGTGGTACATTATGTGTGTATGTGTTGTGTGTGGTATATTATATGTGTGTGTGTTGTAGTATGTGTGTGTGTTGGTTGTGGTAGTATAGATATTATATGTGTGGGTGTGTGTGTGTGTGTGTGTGTGTGTGTGTGTGTGTGTG
The DNA here is from genome assembly GCA_036898135.1 of Oncomelania hupensis. Lineage (NCBI taxonomy): Eukaryota > Metazoa > Mollusca > Gastropoda > Littorinimorpha > Pomatiopsidae > Oncomelania > Oncomelania hupensis. Next base: position 5,850,467 of record CM072515.1, read on the forward strand.
TGTGTGTGTGTGTGTGTGTGTGTGTTATGGTTTTTATAATAGAGTTGTATTCATGTTCACTTAGTATATGTGTGGTTTATGAATTATAGTCATGAATTATAGTAATAGGTAAAACGCTTGTACATTATCACACTGACATTGTAATGCCCTGAAGAAGGTTATTAAAACCGAAAATTTGGCAATTCAAATTGAGTGGATGACATGTTGTCGTTTTAAAAGTGTTTTATGTTATGTTATGTATATATATATATATATATATATATATATATATATATATATATATATATATATATATATATATATATATATATATATATATATATATATATATATATATATATATATATATATATATATATATATATATATATATATATATATATATATATATATGATATGTATCACTGCACTACCCGTCCGCTATCGGAGATCCACACAATTCATGCCGTGGGTCCATTCTTCTGGGTTAATGCGCATGTGGTGGGTGTTAGTCTTACGAATTATCATCCAATCAACGACACCTACTTACAGGACTAGCAGACTCTGTTTCCTGACCCCGCTAGCGGGGGCCAGAGTCTCACTTGCCAAAATCACTTAAAAGCTGAAGGAGCAATCAAATTACAGTTGCTAGACACATAGTGTAAATATGTAAGGACTAAAATGTAATGGTATAAAATATTTTGTGATAAATTCTGCTCTTTTCTATAAAGTGATGCTATTACTAATACTGTAATGCATAGGTTAATTGTGTCTACCTGACATTATGTTAATCAGTCAAAATTATACAAAAGAGACTCTCAGTCTTGCCTAAAATATTTAAACAATTGAGTAAAGAAGTCTATTTTCTTATGTAAATGTTACTTTTTTAAAACTAAACAAGTGATACAAACCTATTTAGTATATTTTATACAAAGATGGAAAGAGGTTATACAAAGATGAAAAGAGCCGGCCGACAAACAAGCCAATAGACAGCCAGCTCTAGGCATAATGACACTAAAGAAACTAGTCACACTGACAATTCCAACATAATGGCACAAAAGGAGAGAGAGAAGGGGAGAGAGGGAGATAAAGGATGAAAGTGGGAGAGAGAGAGAGAGAGAGAGAGAGAGAGAGAGAGAGAGAGAGAGAGAGAGAGAGAGAGAGAGAGAGAGAATGAGAGATCAAGAGAGAGGGAGAGAGTGAGAGATGATACATTAGAAACATTTACATGCTGTGCACAAAGAACATTACCCTCACACATCCCTTCCACACACTGATTAAGATTCAGAATTATTTTTCAGAGACATACCAATTGGTGACTCTCAATTCGCCAACCGTGCCCTCTTTACCGACGTCTGGAGCAACACCGCGTTCTTTTGGTGGTCTTTTTCCAGATTTTGCAATCCGTTAAGAAGCACATTGGACAAAGAGCTGTACATCCTGGGGGAGTCCAAATCGATGTTGTTGTAACTGGCCATGATGGAGAGAATGTTAGAGAGTCGCTTGCGGCAGCATGCACGATGTCGCGCCTGATTGACAAAACACAGTCCAAGTCGAACCAGTTGAAATGTACAGTCATGAGGAATTTTGAGGGATCCACGGGAGACAGTCTCAATAAAGTCTTTCACCTCACTTGTCACAACTGGTTCTTCTTCGTCAAATGTCAAGCCTCACTTGGTCTCCAACCAACCAGCTACATAAGCACAACTGCTCTCCTCATTCACACTGAGGGTCACACCTGAAATGCAATTCTCGATAGCATCTGCATCCTCAGTGATGACATCCCCCAAGCAGACGTGTGTTTGGGGCTCAGGCTGGAGCTCAATGAACTGGAGAAAGGATGCAGCATACCGAGCGAGCCTGTTCTTGCATGCTGTTAAAACATCCCCGGCTGTCATGAAGACATTTGACCCAGTCGAGTGTCTGTAAACAGCAAATTCCCCTTCCAAACGGTCACTTTGAAGTTCTCGGAGAACAACATAATCAAAGTTTGCTGTTGAAAGCAGGTAGCTGCACGCTGCTTTCAGTCCCTGCATAGTTTGCACTAAGGCTTTCTTGGTGTCGTGAGTGAGGCATTTGATGCGCGAAGGGCCATGCCCTGAGTCAGCTTCCTGGAAGATGTTGATGTAAGTGTCAAGACTGGACGAACTAGATTCTTGTACGGCACGATGGGGGTCCCTCAAGCGCTTATCCAATCCTTTTTTTGCGACATTGACTGTGTTCATCCAGTTCACGACAGTCTCTATCACTGATGCAGTTTCAATGCAGCCTTTCATCTTCAGCGCTCCAACTACTTTTTCATTAAAAACTTTGAGAACATGTTTGACATTCTGCAACTGAAGTTTTGATGGGTTGACAGAGGCATTGGTCAAAGGGGTGGTCTTGAGGATGCTGTCTTTTTCCTCTTCGTAAAGGTTTTTGACTTCAGAAAAAGAAGCCACTGACTGGCCATTGAGACGAATTTCCTGTGTTTTCTCAGTGATCCAGTTGTTTCGAATGCATTTTAAGAGGTGTACGGTGTCAAAGAGGAGAAACCAAGGTCGCTCACTATCAAGTGGATGTCTGGCTGTGGCTCTGTTCTCGTCTGGTCTGTCAAAAAACTTGCAGAACTGTTGATTGACCTTATGATTGTCAGTGATGGAGCCTAACACGCAACCCCCATGTCTCTCTACAGCCTCAGCTGCTTCCATCACTGCCTTGAACTGGAACTCTGCTGTCAGCTTGTGCACAGGGATCGCTGACAACATCACACTGGGACCTTTGCGCAAAGATTTCATCATTATGCACAGCATGGATGTTGCACGGCACTCTTCGTTGTTCTTGGCCATGCCGCTGAGAACCCCGCCAGCAAACGCAATGGTAGGTCGTATCTTGACCTCATCGATTAACAAGAAAACATTCTTTTGTTGAGGCAGCAAAACTTTAAATGTGTTACACAAAACTGCATCCTTGTCAACTGAAGAAACGACATTTTGAAGTTTGCGCTTACTTGGTAGCACTAGGTGTTCTCTCAACTGTTCATAGCTACAATGAGGAAAGCATTCAATTGCAAAGCAAATGTCCCTAGTTGTGAACTGTTTGTGTGCTAGCAACTCCAACTGGTGTGTTAAGAAGTCTAACTTCTTTACCTTGTGGTCCACAGAAGTAGAACAGTCTACTGCAGCTTTCAAATTAACTGTCACTTTTTTAACTACTTCTTCCAGGGGAATCTCATAGTTGACAGCAAAATGAAGAGCATCAAAGAACTGCGACTTGGAGTTAAGGCCATTATTTGGATTCAAAATTGAGCCTAGAGGAACTCTGACGCCCTCTTTGAACGCACTTAGGGTCAGGGGAGAACACAAAGTCTGTTTATTTTCCATCACAACTGAAACACTACATTCACTATAATCATCCGACATCAAAAGACACACAAATCGATCATGTGAACGTGAAATCAAAACATTCTTATACTTCACTAGTAGGTCTTCACTAGGATCGAAACTTTCAAAAGAAATGATCTTGTCCCTTGAAAAAAAAAGCTTGGCTTGACGATCTTCATCTTTCACTGGGCGAGGTGAGGGCTTAGGTGTAGGCAGGCATGACTTGGGCACGTCAAAAACACTAGGTGGAATCGCTGGGCGAGTGGAACCACCCGGAATTTTAATCATAGGCGGATTACTCCAATGCCTTTCACAAATGAAGCAATTCTCACGTGTAGGGATGAAATTTTCACGTGGAGGCAGTACACCTAACCATTTTTGCATTTCCGTCTCATCTTTTGGCAGTCGAAACACACGAACCTTATTCTTCTCATCATAATTGCCTCTGCAATTCACAATACTACACTTTTTCACCATTTTAATGAAGAACAAATAGCACTTATATCGGGTGAACCACAGCCTGTTACTCCACAAGCTCCGATGCTACGGTGTCCAAGGCCCCGCTCTCACCTGGATCTCCAGCTTTCTCAGTGATAGGCGCCAAGCAGTCGTTGTTAATGGCAGCCGCTCCGACTTCGTCCCTGTGCGATCTGGGGTACCCCAAGGATCAGTACTCGGACCCTGCTTGTTTCTAGCATATATCAACGACCTGCCAGACAAGCTGACCGCACTGACGAGACTATTCGCAGATGACACAGCAGTATACAGGGTGGTGTCCAACATATCGGACCAGAACCAGCTACAACTAGACCTCCATCGCCTTGAGGAATGGGAGATGAGCTGGAACATGATGTTCCACCCTGCCAAGTGCAACACCCTGCTTATCACTAGGAGCAGGCGCCCACTCAGCGCAGCTTACCAACTTCACAACCAGACCCTTGAGACAGTTTCCTCAGCAAAATATTTGGGGGTTACCATCCGACGCGATATGAGCTGGGACGAACACACTGACAGCATTGCCAATAAAGCCAACAAAACCTTGGGTTTTCTTAGAAGGACCCTCAAGATCAACTCTGCGGCTATAAAAGAACAGGCGTACAAGGCATTTGTCAGACCCATACTGGAGTACGCTTCGACGGTATGGGATCCTCACACCAAGAAGGCCATTGACAGGCTGGAGGCCGTACAGAGACGGGCTGCACGTTTTGTCCTCAATAGATACCACAACACTTCAAGTGTGAATCAGATGTTGGATTCGCTGGGGTGGTCATCTTTGGAACTGCGCAGGAAGACATCTCGCCTCTCGATGCTATACAAAATCAACAGAGGACTGGTGCACTGTCCCTCCATCCTCACTAAGATGATACCACTGCCTCTCCGCCAACGCAGAGGACATGACAGCCAATTTAGCCGCATCACCTGCCGAACTGAGTACCGTTCATCCTCTTTCCTACCCCGTACTATAAAAGACTGGAATGCTCTTCCCCAGGAGGTAGTGGAGGCCACAACTGTTGATGCTTTTGCATCAAGAGCCTCCCACCGACCAGAATAGGTAGTTACTCAACAACACTACAACTCCTTCCCCCATCCCCCCCCTCCCAAATCCCTCTGTCACTTATCAGATCTGGACTGTCCATGAACTAGGAGAACGGCCTTTGTGAAACATGTGCAAAACCCTCATAGTGCCAGTATAATCAACAAGTATGATTGTGGGCGCCTACGGAAAGACAAGACAAGACTTAAACCATCATCAAACAAGAAAACAAAAGATCGCCATTGCTATTCCAAAACTAGCGCTTCAGGCAAACAACGTTTCCTGTTAGTAACCCAATGCGCAAAGAAAATAGTGCCAACTTTGTACTATCTACAACAGCATAAATACGTTAGAAACGCAAAGAAAAGCAGCAGTTGTCAAATAAATAAAAGCATTAAGTATCAGAATGTAATGAGAAAGTATTAAAACAATTAAAAATTGTTTCATATTAGTTTAAAGATTATTCTTCCGCCACATCACAACAACTATTATGGGATGGCTGAGCGAGCACTTGTCTAATTTTAGTTCTCCAATTTCGCATCATACCGCAAGCGCGCGCTCTCTCTCTCTTTGACTCTCGCTTTCTCTATTGCCTCCGCTAATTTGACGGGAAAATCGCGGTTCTAGTCCTTATTATAGGTGTCGTTGCATCCAATCTATACAAATTAAGATGACGGTGTGCGCTTGTGTCTGGGTCACACTGGTAGCCTGACGTTCTTAGTGCTCTGATGTAATCTATGTGGTGACGTCACCTTGCAGTGTTCCGCTGGTCGGAGGTTCTGGCAGACATGGCTGTGGTGGTACTTTGCGTTGGTGATGACCTTGACCTCGCGTGGGACTTCACTTTGGGGACGGGGGAGAAGGTGGAGGACATCACGTGGTACGTCGAGGCTGACGGAATCGCTAGCCAAGACGTTGCGCTCTATGGGAGAGGTGAGCTTTTCACCGAAGGTTTTCTCCGGGTACTCCGGTTTCCTTCGCATGTTGTTTTTTCGTAATTTCGAACCTAATCACACATGCACGCACGCACACACACGCACACACACACACACACACACACAACGAGTTAAAGAAGCCGTTGCAATTAAATCGCGCAAACCAAACTTAATTAAAGATCTTTGGATGGGACTATCGGCCATAATATATGATGCTCTCCTGAACACAGATCACTAGCTGTTGGGCATCTCTGCTACAGTCTCCTCACCTTCCCACTCCCCTGTCTCTTCCCCCTCACCTGCCTTGAAAAAAAAACAGGGCCTTCCTGTCGAAAGCCTTTGCTTTGTAAAATGTAATAATATTGTTTGGGAATCTCAGTCAGTAGAAGGTACAATATTCCATGAAGAGAAGAAGTACAATATTCCATTTTGTTTCTTAGGGCATTTTCTGCCCATGCCTGACTTCTCTGGCCGCGTACGTTGGAGCAGGGGAGGGGCCATCGTCATCAGCGGAGTGACGGTCAAGGATTCCGGCAACTACTCGGTCACTGTGACGGTTGTGTCAGAGGGACAGCACGTATTCAGCAGACATCAAAGAACTGCAGTTGTCCAAGTGGCAGGTCGGGATTGCACTCAAGATTTTAATTTTTAATTTTGTTTTTTTCAAGAGTTGGCTCAATAGTAAAAATCGACGGCAAAACAATTGAAGCGTTGAATGTTAGGCGACAGCATGGCGGGCAGTGGTCTTGTCCAAACTAGCGTTCTTGTAGTTAGTTTACCCATTTGTTTCTCGTTATTGATTCTGCTACTGTGTCGCAAGTTAAGCACCGTCCAGTGCGGTTAGCACTTGGATGGGTGACCGCAAAACGTGAAGCGACAAATAACAACGCCCCCAGTTGACTCAACTGTGACTGAGTACCTACTCTCGTAAGGGTGGGGAAGGTAAAGCAGCGAGGGAGAGAGATGGGCATCACCCTCATTACGCTGGCCCAAGATAAGTGTGATCTCCAACATCACGCTCCCCTACGGCCACACAGCTATGGGACTACCTTTACCTTTACCTTTTACCTTCTCGTTATTGTAAATGTTGAATTCTGGCAGTTTTATTTTTGATTCCATCCAGAGGTACCAGAGGTGGAGAATGGAGAACTGCACGTGCATCAGAGCGGCCAGGCAGTCAAAGTGGTCGAGACTGGACAGTGGGCAGTGCAGCTGTCTTGCGGGGTGTTTACTCATCTCGGTTACCCCCCAGTTCGCGTCATTTGGACCGTCAGTTCTTGTTGATCTTCTTCCTGGCGTTTGTTGTTAGTGGTGGAGGTGGCGATGATGATGATGATAATGATGCTATTCTGTTGTTGCTATAGCCTTCTTCTACTGTTTGTTGTTGTTGTTATACATGTATAATTATATTATGTATATTATTTATCTATTGAATATGTAATTGTGTTGATTTCTATTCAAAGCATAATGTTTAATTCTTCATCTCACCCCACCGCTTTGTCCTACTCTCTCTTCAAACCTGTTTGAGATAGACTACGCGACGACGACGACGTCGATGGTGGTAGTGATAATGAAAATCATAAAGTTATGATGATTATCATATCATTATCTCAATATCACATGGTAGTTGACATAATCTGCTTTAGCTTATACCAAATGGGACAACAAAAATCAAATAGACCAAATTAACAGTCGCCGAGTCAATGAGGTAAAACCAATGAACTAATTATGAACATTGTCACTGACTTAATTTAACTAACCCACCAACTAACTAATTAAACAATGTGCCGTTTGCAGACACCAGAAGGACAAGAACTGGAGAGCAGTTCCTTCAGCAACGGGACTTTCTTTCTCACCCTCCCTAACCCCCCGACTAGTGGAGCTTACAATTGTACCTTGCCTCTGTTGGCGCCAGCTAAGAGTTGTCTCCCATATTCGTCTGTGCTGCGAGAGGGCGTTGCGGAGGTGGTGGACAAGTTCAAGGTCATGGTGTCCGTGCTGTATGCGCAGCAGAACGAAACGAAGGCACAGGTGGACGACCTGCGGAAGGAAAATGAGCTGCTGAAACAGAGGCTGGAGTCTTGCAGATGCATGAACTAATTTCACTTCAAGCTCGGTACTTGTCATATGCCTGCACTAACAACAACAACCAATCTCTCTCTCTCTCTCTCTCTCTCTCTCTCTCTCTCTCTCTCTCTCTCGTCTCATTCTACTGTTAGCCTCTGACAACGAAGAGACTGTTAGAAAACTATGTATTTATTTATATAAAGCCATGAGACTTCGGGGACTAGCAGTATCGTAACCTGTTTTGTATTGATATGTTAGTTATTATATATTCAATGTTTGTTGTTGTTTTTCATGTACACACCCTTCCAAAGGGGCGATGCTCTGAATTTTTTTGAATAAAAGATTCGGACTCTCTCTCTCTCTCTCTCTCTCTCTCTCTCTCTCTCTCTCTCTCTCTCTCTCTCTCTCTCTCTCTCTCTCCTCTCTCTCTCTCTCTCTCTCTCTCTCATAATTAAAAACTTTTGTATAATTCTACGCCTTGCTTTCACTTATCAGCATAGCCTTAGGCCTATATGACTTGCAGATTCCATCAAACATTCCCCCACCGTGGTGCATGGTGCCGGGGGTTTCAGTATAAATAGTATCCACACTTTCTGGAAATTTAGTGCTTTAAATTACCACTGTCGCTGACTTTCTCATTTGTTCTTTCTCATTCCTACTCTGTTCTATCAATCTACTATACTATCTTCTTCTTCGCTGGACCAGTCACCTACCCTTTTTCTTGAAAACTCTTCCTGGACAAAACTCCTAATTTGTGTGAGGTCTTTTGTATCAGTTTGGAAATATTGGACGCTTTATGCCAGGTGGTCACTGGGGCTTCCTATGATGTTATTATTTGGCAATGTAGGCATTTTATATGTATGTGTTTTGTTGATATTTTATAATGATGTTTGTATTCTATTTTGTTTTTGTAAACGGGGGTTCGATAAATTAGAGTATAGCCTCAGCATCCCCTGCGTGGAATGTCTTTATTGTAAAGTGGCCGGTTGGTGGAGTGCCTTCAGTGTTGCCACTAGGGTTGTTTCGGCATATCTTTTATGCGGATCAGGGGTGAGTCCTGTTTCAGCGAAGTCTGGTCCTGATTTGGCTCGGAAGAGTCCGCTGGACCTAAAACAATAATCATGTCATGTAATGTAATCAAACGTTTAATTTCAGTATGATTGTATATATTAAGCCTACTACTGTGACTTATAGCTGTTGCGAATTTGTGAAATAAAGTGACTGATCTGGAAATGGTTGTCTGCATTATGTATCAAGCCAAGTCAACACATTTTTATTCCACAAACTAAAGGAATGAGAGTAAAATTTGAGTCCCCGACACATGAAGCGTAAAGGGGACTGTGTGATTAAGAGTTCAGATGAGGCGGCCCGAGATGGAGCAAAGATGACGAAGCGAGGTGAAAGTGACGTGAAGAGAGATGGGTAGCGCACGAGGCAGCTTCTTAATGAAGGTGAAGTCATAAGAAATGAAGAAGTCCCGAAGTAGGGCGAATATGAAGAAGCAAAGTCGAAGTGAGTTGAAGAAAGCGGCAAGTTGAGTAGCGCACAAGGCAGCTTCAGGATAGAAGTGAAGTCCTATAGGAGTGGAACGCTCACGGCGGTAGCTGGGATGACAAGCGCAGACACGCAGGCGGAAGGAAAGTGAGACGCTCGAGGATAAGTGGTGATGAGCTCATGGGTCCAGCAGCGGAGCCGTGTGAAGAGGGGTGAGCTATCACGTTCACAGAAGAGAGCTGACGGCGTAGAAACGCCTGTTGTCCGGAGGCGCCACTCTCCACAACTCAAGTCCGGAAGCCCAGACGTAGAGAAAGAAAAAGGAAAGCCTTGGAAAGAAGCGACGACAGCGACACGTCGGGGCGCCCTTCGTCGTCCAGCCACCGCCGTCCAGTCAAAGTAGCCCGACCGGTTTGAAGATGAAGGTTGTAGGATGAGGTGGAGAACGGATCGGCATCTCCCACAAGGTGCTTGCTGCTTCGTCCTTGACAACCAGGAATGTTTTCTCGACCGCAAAAGAAGTCCCCCAAATTGGTAAGAAATAGTAGGAAGCCGCCGACGACTGCAGGTTGCGCACCATGCAGTGGGACTGACCATCTCCTAGCACAGGCCTGCCACCAGCCTGCTGGACTCGCTGTGAAAACGCTTACATTCATATCCTTGCACCTAAACACAATGTAAGAATTAAAATATTTTGTTTACATTGAGCATTATTTTTGCATCTATCAACTCTTTTACTTTCAGTGGTTACCCCTCCCCACCCCCCTCCTCTCCAATCTCTCTCTCTCTCTCTCTCTCTCTCTCTCTCTCTCACACATGCGCGCACACACAAACCAACTAACTCACTAGACGCTCAAGTCATTGATATCAGATGGTTAGCTGTATGCCCGCACCCCCTCCCCCCCCCCACTCTATCCCATGGCCCAACACTCTCCTCTTCTGAGTTTCCGATAGTGAATACACTGATAGTAAAAATAAAGTTTGTCTGTTTTCTCCTGATCGTCCATTTCACCCCAGTTTTATCCCACAAGTGCTAACCTTAGGCTTGTGGTTCATAGATTTTCTCGACCATTCCTATCCTATCCTATCCTATCCTATCCCATAACTCGGAGGTCGTAGGGGCACCACAGATGATCGTTTAACCAGCGTACTCCATCTTTCCCTGTCCTCATCAACCCTGATTGTTTCGCTCAGTGTCAAACCAGTCCATTCTCGAATGTTGTCCTCCTACATCTTTTTCGGTCTCCCTCTTCTTGCACTGTGCCTTGCAGGATGGTCTTTGCAAGACCTGGTGATCTGGTGACGTGGCCATACCATCGGTGTTTCCGTTTTTTCACCACTGTGAGCAAGTCATCGTGTTGTCCAATGGCTTGTACCATTAGTTGGGAAAAATTAAACCATGGAGGTGTACTTCCGCCATTTAAATGGTTCGTCTCTTCGCTAATATACCCCTTGGGGTCATGAGCAATCTTGCCACTGTAGATTGTTCTAACCTATAAAGGGAAAAGTGAAAGCTCCAGTTGAAAACCTGTATTTCCTTTATAGGCAAGACCGATTCACTGCGGCAACAGTACCCCCGTTGGAGTGCCGGGGGTTTCAGTATAAATAGTATCCCCACTTTCTGGAAATTTAGTGCTTTAAATTCCCACTGTCGCTGTCTTCCTCATTTGCTCTTTCCCATTCCTGATCTGTCCTATCACTCTGCTATACTATCTTCTTCTTCGCTAGATCAATGACCTACCTTTTTTCTTGAAAACTCTTCCTGGACAAGACTCCTTGTTTGTGTATGAGGTCTGTTGGATCAGCTTGGGAGTATTGGACGCTTTCTGCCGGGTGGTCACTAGGGCTTCCTATGATGTTATTATTTAGCAATATATGCATTTTATATGTATGTGTTTTGTTGATGATTTATAATGATGTTTGTATTCTATTTTGTTTTTGTAACCGGGGGTTCGAGTAGTTGGGGTAAAGCCTCAGCCGTCCCCTGCGTGGGATGTCTTTATTGTAAAGTGACTGGCCGGTGGAGGGCATTCAGTTTTCCCACTAGGGTTGTTTCAGCAGATCTTTTATGCGGATCGGGGGTTGTCCGGTCCTGATTTGGCTCGGAATAGTCCGCTGGACTTAAAGCAACAATCAATCAATCAATTCGCTAATATGCATGTTACTAGTGTCAAATAATAGTCCACCCTAATCAAATATGGTCGTATTTATTAGAGTATAATTTTAAATCATGCAGGTCATGCAGTTGGTGAGCATATGCCCTTGCTAGTATAGTAAAATTCAGCGAGTCTAAATGTTGGCTATTAAAATTATATTTAATTTAATTTATTGATTACCGAAGACAAGGTTTAAATCTTTGAGTCGGTAGGGGGGGGGGGGGGGGGCCCCCCAAGGGGGCAAAATTACAACAGAAATTAAGAAAGGATAAGCAAATTGCAACGTACTGCTACGAAACAGTGGAACGGATAGTGGGATCAAATTCTTTATGAACTTACACGAAATACCTCAGTTTGCTGCCCTAACCCCTAAATTGAAATCTAATTAGCTCATTGCCTGCCAATCGACGATATATCGTCGATCTGAGCCGCCATGTTTTTGCCAATCTACGATATATCGTCGATTTCAGTATTCCGTTTCCAGGGCCGGATCTGGGGGGGGGGGGGGGGGTTCCTGGGTTCCGGAACCCCCCCCCCCCCCCCCCCCCCCCCCCCCCCCCCCCCCCCCCCCCCCCCCCCCCCCCCCCCCCCCCCCCCCCCCCCCACCCCCCCCCCCCCCCCTGGCCATTCGATGTACCTCACTCAGTCAGAAAAAAAAAATATATGGAGTTTTTTTTAAAGCTCTTACTTTAGTTGACACTGGTGGTAAGTAAAACGTTCCTCATTCTACTCAAGTTCCTCGAGCGGACACGTTTTTGTCACCCCTAACCCCTTAAAAATTTTTTGGACCCCCCCCCCCCCCCCCCCCCTCCAAGAGTAAGTGATCCGGCCCTGGTTTCGTTCCTTTTTTTTTGCGCAGTCCAATCCAAGTTTTATTTTAACCAAAGAGAGATAACTCTTTCTACTTTCGTTCTCGATCGACACGCACGTTGTTTCTTCAAATTGATTCGTTTTTAGAGTGTTTTTTGTGCATTTTACTAAGCATCGTGATGGGCACAATCGACAGTGTGTCAAACTCTGCTAATAATCAATATAATTTCAAACTGTAAAGTGTATTTTGATCCTAAATAAATTTTCTTTCTGGTGTGTGAAGCTGATTCAGTGATTGGAATTATTCCTGCAGATTTTTTTCATCACTGTGGTATGTAGAAATATTTTTATTTTATTTTATTATTTGAAAAAGATCAATCAAATTAACTTTTTTTTTTTAAATTCTTCACTCTTTTACCTTTAATTTGATATGAAATATATTTAACAACTATTATTGAAAGAACAGTAGCTTAAATACCTAAGGTACTGATCTTTCTTTCCGGTGCCAGAGAAATGTCTGGCACAAACGTGGAAACATGCCTGGCAGGCAAAGAGTATGTCCATAGTCGATAGTGAAAATCATACCGTAAGCCTAATCGCGCAATTAACTCAATGACGTAAAATAAGGTGACTGCGTCAGTAATTGCAGCCCTAAGTAGTCAGTGTACATTTGATTTTTGCGAAAAATAATATTAAATGTTTTATGCTTTCTGAGACTTTTTTTCTTACCTATGTAGATGATTATGGGAGAGGGAGGATTACGTAGATCACAGAAGTGTATCTCACCCTTTTACAGTTTAGTTTTGTTCGCCATTGTACAGTTTATTTCTTTTAAGTTCTCCACACCATTTTAGATCTATAGCAAAGACCACACGTACATCACAGGCTGGGAAGTCTCATCTTTCGTAGACCTCAATTACATAGTACGTTTGTAGGAGGCTCATGAGTTTATAAAGACGAAAGAAGACTTCAGAGCCTGTGCATACATTTACACTTCGTTTGCGTAATTCAAGTGAGGTTTGTAGTAACCAGCACAAAAAACCTTTCTTGAGAACAAGTGTTGGCCCTAATAAGGGCCTATATTGTAGATTTGTTAGAGCAGGAATTGGCAGTGATTACTTGGAAGATTTCTTGGGAGGCGGGGTTGGGCCAACAAACTTTGGCTTGGGAGTCTTAGGCTTCTTGGACGCAGCCGCCTTTTTCTTGTTGGAAGCAGTCTTCTGTTTGTCCTTGTCAGCCTTGGTAGAAGATTTCGCTTTGTTGGTGTTGGAATTCTTTTTCTGCACCTTTTCCTTGGAAGTGCGACTCTTTGACGATTTGGCAGACTTGGTAGAGACTTTCTTAGTCTTCTTTGTGGCCATCCTTTTAGCATTTTTGGCAATGTTGACTTTGGATGCAGAAGCCTTTTCCTTTTTCAGCCTGGAGAGCTTGGGTTTGGAGTCTACACTGTTCAGCCTCTGCTTTCCTTTGTCAGAGAGGCGGAAGGAGCCGGAAGCTCCCGTCCCTCTAGACTGCTTGAGGGTGCCGATCTTGACCCCAGCTTTCAGGGCCACCTTGACCCGCGCGTTGATCATGTTCACCTCTTTGCCGACATTGTACTTGTTCATGATGTATTTGAGGATAGCCTGGCGAGAGGACCCTCCCCGCTCCTTCAGGTGAGATATGGCGTCCGCTATCATGACCGAGTACTTCGGGTGGTCTCCGATGTGAGCGTTAGGTTTGCGAGGCTTGGGGGTAGTTGCAGTCTTCTTGCTGGTCTTAGAAGCAGACATCTTGGGAGGTTTGCTGTCACCGGTGGCCCCTTGGTCAGTAACAGGATGTGCAGCTTGAATTTCGGCTGGAGACTCAACAGCAGTGTCTTCCATTTGGTTGCAAAGCCGCACAGTAAGCTGGGCTATGCACGGTGTGTGATTGCAGCGATTGATGACGATTTCCAATTTTCGTTCTGGAGTGAAGTCGCAGAATAACATTTTACTCTTGCTTGTTCCGGTTTTGTTAAGCTGGCGCCGTCCGCAGCGAAAGCACCAAAACTTGCATTTTAAAAGTGCGCTGCTTGAGGCGGAAATGGGCACAATTTGTGTTTGTTGGCATTCGAAAACGCATGTTTGTAAGCCTTTTCGATATCTCTATTTAGCATGGTTATTGATGGAACATTTCCTTGAATGTTGTACCTTTGGTTCAAAGTAATCTATCGGAATAAATAATAGTTTTTCACATTCTAAATCGTTGAACATGTTATGGTGCACGGATGATCCTAAATCACTAGTCTTGGTTAGTTTTGAATTTTTAAAGAGTTTACATACAAAAGTCCTTGGTAGTGATTAATATTATAAGAAAAATGACTGTTTTAACGAACGACAGATACATATTTTGGGGATGCACTGTAGAAGTACATAAATTTTCTTATTTTGCTCATTCAAGAAACACATTTCTTGAGCTTTCTCTGGGATGACTTAATATTTGTTCGAAGAATACAAAGTTATTTTGGTTTCTTCTACTACTTTGAAACATAAGAAACGGTTTTAGGGCCAAGTATTTTCAATAATATCGCTTACTTCTTTTTTAAAAGATGACGAGCATTGCGAAATAATAATTTTGTTCGTGGCAGTATATTACGAACCCTCTCAAACGGCCATTTTGTAGACTCGATGCCCATTCGAATAAGAGCTCACCTAGCCTATTATTTCAGGTCAAAAGCAACCATACTACTACTGATATGGCTAGCTAAGTGAATGGTATTTTTATGAAACCATAAAGGGTAGTGGGAAATCCTTCGAGTACAATTTTTAAAAATAAAATAAAAATGTGTCTCAAAACCGCCATTTTTGGCTGAAGTTGTTGCCCGCCTGGTTTCAAGTTGAATTCAGACCGTGTGACATTTTGCGTGGCTGAATAGCTTGTTTACCCCACAATAAATGAAAAATGGCTGCGTTAATAGTATACTATTTATTCCAACCAATCTTAATTATGTGGATTTCGTATTCATTGAAAATGTTTGTAGCAGGTCCACTGAACAGATTTGTTATCACGACTGTGCAGGCCGCTGGTGCTCGGTGTCTTCTTTTACGTTAACAAATTCAGCCTACAGTTTAAAAAAAAACAAACAAAAAAACCAATAACAAGATCGATGATTTCCTTCCTCATTTTATAGTCCAAATATCTATCAATCTGATTGTTTGCTGTAGGGTTAGCTTCGTTTGATTCGGGGGGAAAAAACTTGAGAGTGTGGACCATGCATACAAAATAGGCCTATGTTCGATCATGTGTTCGAACAAACACATCGCCTATTTCCTTTGGTGTATTTTGAAATAGCTCGGGTACGTATGAATAACTGGTAGAAAGTACAAATATATAAAATAATATTAATTATTTTGTGTGTAGAATAATCATATTTTGTTTTGTTAAATAGTATTCCGGTATTGAGACACTTAAACATGGCGGGACTAGGCCTATGTCGAATTCGGCTGCTGCAGAGGACAGCACACAATTTCATTTCACCTCGGCAACAAAGCAGGTTTCCACGCCGCTATCAGCCTGACAGGAGACTCAGTTCGTACCAGATTATTTATGAAGAATATGGAGACCCACGACAAGTATTGAAAGACAGGTCTGTGCCGGTGAAGCTTCCTCTCAAGGACAAGGAAGTTCTTGTGAAAATGAAACTCGCTCCTATCAATCCATCGGATGTTAACATGGTAGAGGGCACTTATTTTATTCGTCCTGCACTGCCAGCCGTGGTTGGAAATGAAGGTTTGGGAGAAGTGGTTGAAGTAGGGAAAGGCGTAAAAGGTCTGCGTGCAGGAGATTGGGTCAACCCAGCAGGCTCAGGATGGGGAACCTGGAGGACCTATGCCGTTTCCAATGAGACAGATCTTAGCAAGGTGGGTTTGTTTTATGTTTTATATTATTTCAAAACACTGTAATAGAAAGTTTGTTATTATATCCACAGTGTTGGTCTTGAGTAAAATTTTATAAAATTATTAGAACAATGCCTTAAAGTTAAATGACAGTAATGTTTGTGTTTAATATGTGCGCTATTTCTTTGTATTTTGTAAGATCCATGCACGTCCACTACCCTGTGCAGATAAATAGAGGGTAAATGCAGGAAACTTACCTGTTTTCCAGCACTGTGATCATGCTTATTGTGCGAAATATTTATGTGCTTTATAAATTTTCATTATGACATTAATTCATTCATTCAAACTAGCAGTCGACCTATTACTTTCTTTATACATGTGGCCCATGATTTAATGTTTACAGCTTCTTTTCTCATTTAAAAACAAACATGTGTTCTGTTGTAATTATTCAAAACGTGTTGCAATATTCATAGACTAATAATAATAATAATTAATGGTAATGAAAAGTCATGATATTGATGATGAAAGTTAATATAGTGATGATAATGATAGATTTCATTAAATATTTTGAATAGTGTTCATTGAAGCTATTAGTGGCGTTGGATCTACAGCGTTTGGTAAATAATGGCTAACTTATGGTGAGTCATTCTGTGTGACAGGTGGCCAATGACATCCCAGCCCTGGGAGCAGCAACTCTAGTGGTCAACCCATGCACTGCCTACCGCATGCTGAAAGACTTTGTCACTCTCAGCCCCGGGGATGTGGTGATGCAGAACAGCTCCAACAGCGCCGTGGGTCAAGCGGTCATCCAGCTGGCCAGGGAGTGGGGGCTGGTCACTGTCAACGTGGTCAGAAACAGGCCGGACTTTGCCTCACTGGAACAACGCTTGAAGTCTCTGGGCGCCAGCCACGTAGTCACGGAGGAGTTCTGTCGGACCCCAGACATGAAAACCTTGATAAAATCCCTCCCTGCCGCGCCCAAGCTGGCGTTAAACGGCGTAGGGGGCAAGAGTTCCACGGAGCTGTTGCGGAACCTGGCGCAAGGAGGCACCATGGTCACTTACGGCGGAATGTCTCGGCAACCTGTCACAGTGCCGACGGGAGCGCTCATTTTCAAGGAGGTTCGAGTGCTGGGTTACTGGAACACGGAGTGGCTAGCCAAGCATAGGCACAGCCAGGAACAGCGCATCATGGTGGAGGAGTTGTGTGATCTGATTCGCAGAGGAAAGTTTGTCTCCCCGCCCTGTGATCTGTACCCCATCACTCAGTACAAAGAGGCTGTGGCTGTTGCTACTGAAGGCTTCAGACCTAAGAAAGTTATTTTCGACATGGCCTGATAGTTTTAGAAAGTTGTTCTCACCATGGACTGATAATTAATTGTATGCACTATCTCTGTCATACAGAGCACCATACATTTCTGGCTGTTGAGCGCATCAGAATTTAAGCTGTATCCCTTAAATAAATTTTTTTAAAGTCAGAAATGTATTCACATACAAGCTGCATTGTTTTACAAGCGGCAAAAGTTGTGGAGTATTTTTGGCATGATGGAAGTTAGTCTGAGCAAGTCTATGGGCTCAATGAAATATTTGGTGTGCCGTTTATAAATTTGAAGCAGAAAAAACTTGAACAGTTGACAGTAGCACCTTTTTACAGTGAGTTTTAAATTCACAAAGAGTGGACTCCAAACAAGCGTTTGAAGACTGGCTACAGCAAGATTTTACCTGAACTGTTATCGAGAAAACATGCAACATCTGAACTATCCATAGACTAGCGCTTTGATACTTTAGGTGCAGGGGTCAACATTTAGGGAAAGAGCTACGGCTAATAGCCCCAGTTTTATGGTATTCAGAAACACCTTTTAGATGCCAGTTCTTTTGAGAAAAGATCTCGCTTAACAATGACAGTTACTTCCTTATCTTTTCTCTGCAAGTCAAAGTTTGTTGTGAGAATGTCAAGAGGGAACCATCTTGTATAATTTGTTGAAATTGTTTCCCATCCATGTGCATTGCAGTTTTGATGTTTTACACTCAAATCTTGGCAAAATGGGGACATTTATCTTATCATACGGATCTGTATTTTCTGGTTTTTAAGCCTGTGCCACGATCTGTTATTGGTATAGTGAGCCGACATTTTGACAGGGAGATAATCCTGTCCAATTTCGACTGGAATGTAGCGCTGGGGTGGAAACAAGAGCAAAGGGACATAACTCAGTTGACCAATATTGAGCCACTTTTGGGGTGGGAAAAAATCCTGTCAGTTCCACCTTGTGCTAGCGAGCAGTTAAGTCGACCATCTCATGACAAATACACCTTCCTTCAAGTTTTGTCTCTTCAGATATTATGCATGTTTTAACTGAAAGTGTTCAGTTGTTGATAATGTAATATTAACATGATGACAATGTTATGATTATTGCATTATTATTATTATTAGTTTCCAAATGAAGCTGGGAAACTATTGTTCTTTGGCGTCGTCGTCTGTCAGTCCGTCTGGAGGTGAAATTTGTGCACTTTTCTCTGGAATTAATGGACGGATTTATTTTAAAGTTGGTCGTTGATTTATTCAAAATGGATCTGTCTCTCCCTTCATGTAGGGTTAGATCTTATTTCGGTCAGTGTCTTGAGCAGCTTTTGATGTGCTATAAGAACAATAATAATAATAATAATAATAAATATTTTGTGAACATAACAAGTCATTGGACAACACGATGACCTGCTCACAGTGATGAAAAAACGGAAACTCCGATGGTATGGCCATGTCACCAGATCATCAGGTCTTGGCAAGGCATAGTGCAAGGAGGTAGAAGAAGAGGGAGACCGAAAAAGAGGTGGGAGGACAACATTCGAGAATGGACTGGTTTGACACTGAGCGAAACAATCAGGGTTGCTGAGGACAGGGAAAGATGGAGTACGCTGGTTAAACGATCATCTGTGGTGCCCCTACGACCTCCGAGTTACAGGATAGGATAGGAACTTTAGGCAAATTCAATACTTCATATGATCCTTTTGCGCCTTGAATCACTGTTTTGTGCTCATTATAAATTCTTCTCTTATTATTATTAGGCAAAAAAAAAAATATATATATAATATATATATATGTTTACGGTAACATAGAAAAAAAAGGGGGTCGGAAGGTCGGCTTAAAGTTTGTTTTTTTTTTTTAACCTTTTCTACCTTAGGTATGATTTTTTGGGGGGTTTCCCCATTTTTTTCGCAGACAACCTCCCCCACCCCCCCCTTCCATAAAAAAAAAGTTTAGGGTTGAGCCAAAATATTATGGTCTGTCAGGCTACCTTAAACAGACTTTTTTATTTGTTTGGTCTTATTATTCTTATTTTATTATTATTATATTATTTATTTTATTATTATTATTACTATTGTATGTGTAAGTCTATGGCATTTAGTTGAAATCATACTTTGCATTTAGTTTACTTTTGTACAGAGCATAATATTTTTGTTATTGTATTATGTAGACCCTGGTCATTTTGCATGTGATAATGAATGTTCTTACTTTTCATCATGTGTTTTAACTTGTTTTGAAATGAAGGCATGTGGATATATATATACTGTGTTCATGATTGGTTCATTGTTGTTTAGAAGGAGCAATGAATATATATTGCAATCTCCTGTCGTTCCTCTTTAATAACACTACTATTGTATGTGTTCACAGACCAGTATTAACGTATGTCCCTACTAAGCACCAATGATTTCTGTACGTACAGATATGGACAAAGTTGTGCAGCAAAATCCAATTCAAGTCAACATATTCAGTTCAATGTTTTGTATGTCTTTCTACAACAATGTGATAATTCATTGAAATATAACGACTTATAACTGTTCTGACAATGATATCAACAATGCGCCTAGAGTAGAGCTAGGTCATGATTAGGCAGATAAATAATAATAATAATAATAATGGCCTGTAACACCAAACTAAGTAATATGTTTCTAAGATCATCTTGTGCAGCAAACCTTTTTTGCTTTCGTATTTACTAAAATAGCAAAACATTTTAGCTATCTAAAGTATTAGGCAGTGAAATGTTGATTGAGAAACTTTATTCCTGCATGAAGTTGTCACTTCCTTTTAATAAACTTGACAATCTAATGTCGGTAACCTTTTTGTAATTAATTTCCATGGTGTTTAGTATAACAATGTATTACTGAGTGAATTGACTTTGCGCATTCAGATCTCGAAAACATCTTTATTTAGGAGGGCCATACTCCACTAGATTTATAATTTGTAAAAACATTTTGTTTTAGAACCCCTGTTGAGGTGTTGATGGTTTCAGTATAAATAGTATCCCCACTTTCTGGAAATTTTGTGCTTTAAATTCCCACTGTCGCTGTCTTTCTCCTTTGTTCTTTCTCATTCCTACTCTGTTCTATCAATCTACTATACTATCTTCTTCGCTAGAAAAGTCACCTATCTTTTTTTCTTGAAAACTCTTCTGGGACAAAACTCCTCATTTGTGTGTGAGGTCTGTTGGATCAGCTTGGAAATATTGGACGCTTTCTGCCAGGTGGTCACTGGGGCTTCCTATAATGTTATTATTTGGCAATATAGGCATTTTATATGTATGTGTTTTGTTGATATTTTATAATGATGTTTATATTCTATTTTTGTTTTTGTAAACTGGGGTTCGATAAATTAGAGTATAGCCTTAGCGTCCCCTGCGTGGGATGTCTTTATTGTAAAGTGATCGGTTGGTGGAGTGCCTTCAGTGTTGCCACTAGGGTTGTTTCAGCAGATCTTTTATGCGGATCAGGGGCGAGTCCTCTTTCAGCGAAGTTATTTTGATTTTGTGGTTCTGATTCGGCTATACTGGTCCAGATTTGGCTCGGAAGAGTCCGCTAGACCTAAAGCAATAATCATGTCATGTAATTTTGTTTTAGGCTTGCTAATGTATTTTTCAGAAATATAAATTGTTACGATAGCCAACGTTTAGATGTGTATACCCCCGTTGGGGTGCCGGGGGGTTTCAGTATAAATAGTATCCCCACTTTCTGGAAATTTAGTGCTTTAAATACCCACTTTCTCATTTGCTCTTTCTCATTCCTGTTCTGTTCTATCAATCTGCTATACTATCTTCTTCGCTAGATCAGTCACCTACCTTTTTTTCTTGAAGACTCCTTATTTGTGTATGAGGTCTGTTGGATCATCTTGGGAATATTGGACGCTTTCTGCCAGGTGGTCACTATGGCTTCCTATGACGTTATTATTTAGTAATGTAGGCATTTTATGTGTATGTTTTGTTGATAATTTATAATGTTGTATTCTATTTTGTTTTTGTAAACGGGGGTTCGATAAATTAGAGTACAGCCTCAGCGTCCCCTGCGTGGGATGTCTTTATTGTAAAGTGACTGGCTGGTGGAGAGCTTTCAGTTTTACCACTAGGGTTGTTTCAGCAGTTCTTTTATGCGGATCAGGGGTTGTCCAGTCCTAATTTGGCTCGGAAGAGTCCGCTGGACCTAAAGTAATAATCATGTAATATAATGTAATGTAGATGTGTGTATATAGTACTATATATGCTTGCACGAAATATAAATTGGTACGATAACCAACGTTTAGAGGTGTATATATATGCTTGCAGAAATATAATTAAGAGGGGAGGGGGGGGGGGGGGGGGGCTCGCAGGAATATGGATGCAAGGTTGCTTGTGTGTATACAATATGCTTGCAGGAATATAAATATGGATACGTGCAGACATTTTGTTTTGTATGCTAACGTAATATTGCTATTAACGCTTGCAGAAATATAGTCAAAGGACGGACAGAAATAAACCAAGATTTTGTTTTTTTGTTTGTGTTTGTCAGTTGCAGTAATATGAGAAAACAAACAAGTACAAAACAAAGCGAGTGTTTTTGGTACGTTCACTGCAAACAAAAAAATCGAACTACGAAAGAAAACTATGCGTGCAAGTCAAAAGCAACACAAAATATTTCTAAATTAACAATTTTAAAGCAGTACATGCATGCAACCACTTCCATACATATATACATTTGAAATAAAAACCCTGACTCGAACATTTAATTTGATATGTTTTAATTTCATTTCGAATTCTTTCAAATATTCAGCCAAACATACAGTGCAATTTCATTCTAAGCCGTTTGTTCAAGATGCTACATCGACGCCAACTCAGAAAAATGTCATCCGTCACACTTTATGATCTTTACAAGGAGGCACGTAAATCCTAAATATCATAAAGCAAACTGAATATGCTTTGCTAAAGTAGTGAATTATCTGTTTGAAGTTGAGCACACACGAGAAATAATAAAATATAGTAAATCATAAATAAATAGATAATAACAAAACAATAATGATACTGCTACTCCTACTACCTCTACTAATATATAATATAAAATATACATAGAATGGAATACAAAACTATTTCAAACTGTCATATTACTTTTTTTCCCCCCTTTTCTTTTTACCAAGTGATATATTTTACTTCGAGCTATTTTTATCATGGGTTCATTATTTATTCTTAATGCTAATGTGTGTGTACATGTGTGTGTCTTTAAACATGAAGTTTTATACTTTGATGTGATGCTCGTTATTATTTCTTTTTGGTGTTTAAACATGTTTTATCTCATAATGTTGTACCGTATTGTTCAAGTATTTATCTTTTTAGATGTGATGTTTGTATTATTTCTTACGATGTTTACCTGTTTTATCTCATAATGTTTTACCACATTGTTTACATATTGATCCTTGCGAGCGTAGGTGTGTATGCCTGGTTTTGCGCTATTAAAAAAAACAATTATTAAACAAAAATTTTAAAAGTTTACACAAAAATATAGATTGAAAATTAACAACAAAAATCGTGGTACCTCTTGCAAAGTTGATAAAATGTGACAAATATAATTTTTCTATACATGCGTCATTGAAAACAAAAATGATGCTGTAAAAACTTAAATCGGATATGTTATTATGTTACATCCAATTTGCAGAACTCAACCATAATAACAATTTTAAAAAAAGAAAAAGAAAAAAGATGGTACATTTTTTTTTATCGAGTTTAAAGTGCAGCAATATGTACCAACATACACGCTCACATATTACACCTACTAGTAAAACTCAGCACTCAAGCACATTATTATTGCTTTAGGTCCAGCGGACTCTTCCGAGCCAAATCAGGACCGGACAATCCCCGATCCGCATAAAAGATCTGCCGAAACAGCCCTAGTGGTAAAACCGAAAGCTCTCCACCAGCCAGTCACTTTACAATAAAGACATCCCACGCAGGGGACGGCTGAGGCTTCACCCCAACTTATCGAACCCCCGTTTACAAAAACAAAATAGAAAACAAACATCATTATAAATTATCAACAAAACACATACATATAAAATGTCTACATTGCTAAATAATAACATCATAGGAAGCCCTAGTGACCACCTGGCAGAAAGCATCCAATATTCCCAAGATGATCCAACAGACCTCATACACAAATAAGGAGTCTTGTCCCGGAAGAGTTTTCAAGAAAAAGGGTAGATGACTGGTCTAGCGAAGAAGAAGATAGTATAGCAGATTGATAGAACACAGTAGGAATGAGAAAAAAAAAGCAAATGAGAAAGACAGCGACAGTGGAAATTTAAAGCACTAAATTTCCAGAAAGTGGGGATACTATTTATACTGAAACCCCCGGCACCCCAACGGGGGTACTCAAGCACATGGTGTAAAGGCAGGGCTAGAGAGATTGAACCAAACAAATTAAAACAGAAATGTGGAAATTTAGATTGTCTGCATCCAAACTTTTTTAAAATAAGATTGAGGAAACCGGAGCACCCAGAGAAAAACCACCGAAGACCTGATAAGCATCGCGCCCAAGTTAAAAACATTTTGGATCCAATCCACGTTTTATAGACCAGCATTCTACCTCTACGCCAACAGGACATCCCATTGATTCCTTTCTGCAACGGTCGGGTCATGCAACGTAACGTTATAGTGATATTTGATATTTTTTCAGCCCACTCAGTTTGAGGACACGCATACATTACACACACACACACACACACACAATCATTTTGGAATGTCACTTCTATACAGCGAAGACTGGATTATTTGAAGTCTGCAGACACCCCTCAGTCAAATCCTTTATTTTCAAGCCCTGTGCTACACCCATGGTAGTAACACAATAGCCACATAAAATGATAAATCTTGATAATGAAAAGCTGGATTTTTTAAATAAGGCGTTGCTTGGCAAACTCGATGTTAGTGCTCACCTTCCTAGCATATAGGGTCCTTGGATTATTCCTTTACAAAATACTTGCTATATAGTCATGTAGTAATTAAACAACAGCTATCAGTGTTCCCGATTACGCACAGTAGTGCGTCAATTACGCACAAAATATGAAAAATGACGCAGAAAAATTTGCATGTGTGCGTCCTGTTGACGCACACATTTTTTTCGAATCGCTGAAGTCAAAAATACGACCAACGAGTGGCGAACTAATTCACGGCATAATCAGAATCAGAACTCAACTGAGACTGCCATTGCAGACGATTAAAAATTGTGTCGGGGAGTTGTCGTCCTTAAAAATCGCATGCGCGCCCATTGTAAACTTCCTCCAAGCAATACACTCACTGAACAGAAGAAATCTTCGGGAATCCATTCTTTCATTCTATTATACACGATCATGTCACTTCTGACTTGGTTGACTGGGCCCAAAACCCGTTCATCCACCGATTTGGGGACTCTCAAAATTTGCACAAGGACTCTTAAAATTTTATACCTGGGAGTCCCAAAGACTCTCATTTTTTGTGTGTGGAGGGAACACTGAGCTATTCTATTCAAGTTTCTTCTCTGTTCCCGCTGTTTGAAATTATGCAATCTTCACTGCAACAAGTTAGTTAGTTATGCATTGCTTACAGGGTCAAGCAGACTGCAAAGAGTTGAATCTGGACCACAAAATCAAGACCACATCTTGGTTGAAAGAGGACTCATTCCTGATACGTATAAAAGATCTGATGAAACAACCCTAGTGGTATCATTGAAGGCACTCCACCAGCTAGTCACTTTACAATAAAGGCATCCCACGAAGAGGACGTTGAGGCTATACTCTAATTTATGGAACCCCGGTTTACAATAAACAAAATAGAATATAAACATCATTATAAAATATCAACAAAACACGTGCATATAAAATACCCATATTGCTAAATAATAATATCATAGGAAGCCCTAGTGACCATTTCGCAGAAAGCGTCCAATATTCCCAAGCTGACCCTACAGACCTCATACACAAATAAGGAGTTTTGGAAGAGTTTTCAAGAAAAAAGGTAGGTGACTGGTTTACCGAAGAAGATAGTATAGTAGATTGATAGAACAGAGTAGGAATGAGAAAGAACAGAGAAAGACAGCGACAGTGGGAATTTAAAGCACTAAATTTCCAGAAAGTGGGGATACTATTTATACAGAAACCCCCAACAACCCTATGTGGGACTGCAACAGGTAAACACCAATGTAAAACATTACTACAAGCAGCTCTTTGAGCTCAAGAAAAGACTATATAATAATTATAACCACTAGAAAAGAAAGACATGCTTTTATTCACAATAAAACATTGACAATTATGTGTGCGTGTCTGTATATAATTATATAATCATTGTGGTGGCTAACTTTCAACCAACTTCAAGTACTGACATCTAGAAACATCATCATCCCCACCATAATACTAATAGATTTTTTTTAAAATAGCGCACATTTCATTATGTAGTTTGGAAAATCATGCTAATAAAATTTCTTTTCCTATTTTAACAAACATATAGTGATAAACATTTTTATTTTCAAAATGTTAAAATATTCATTTCCCCCAAGAGAACAGGTGGCAAGTACCTTGTATATAGGCAGTGCTAAAATAAATTTCAAAAAATAAAAAAAATCAGGAATCCACTGTGCTACCAACCCCTTTGATTATTTCGAAACATTTCCTGCCTGAACAAGCATTCCCCTACACACTTACAAAAATACAAACATGCCTCTTTCAATCCATCTCAGCTATACTCATTGACATTACATGATCCAAACTGATGCACACTATTGAGAACCATACTGAAATCTCCTGAATCAATCAGCAGTAGCTTATTGTCTGATCATCAAGTTGTCAGCTTTCATAGAAGTCAAGATGCATAAACATACAGACTGGACGGACAATAAGTTTCTTGAGCACTCACATTATGCCGATGATAATAGTTAGTTAATACAAAAGATATTTTTTTCTACATTATATACAACTATCCCCTAAGGTCCAATTTTCAAGAAAACGTAACTCATGCTGTCCACCTACCTATTTACAACCTATTTCACTTTTAATACTGACACACTCAACCTAAGGCCATTTTCACTGTGCAAAATGTATGCTGCCTTCAACTGGGCGACAATAAACACTGGCAGAGATCTATTGTACGTAGCATATACACTGTATGTGTCAGCTAAGAGACAAAAAGCTACATTACCAACGAAGCTACACCCTCAACGAAGCTATATCCTCAAAGACAGGTTAAACTTAAAAGCTACAAAGTTATGAGACTATTCCCCTATTTTATTCATGGAAACACCGTACACAAAAACGCTTTCACATCATAAACTAATCAAGCAACTACCAAATATACAATCAGAAATGAATTTTTTTTTAAAGAAGTGGGACCCCCCATAACAATGGTCAATAAAGTCATCCTGTGAGAAAAATCTTCTGCCATATGCGTGAGGGAATCAAACCCTAAATTGCTTGGGGCTGTTGGGACGCAAATTATCCCAAGTAAATCTATCCTATCTATCCTATCCTATCCCGTAACTCTGAGGTCGTTGGGGCACCACAGATGATCGTTTAACCAGCATACTCCATCTTTCTCTGTCTTCAGCAACCCTGATGGCTTCGCTCAATGTCAAGCCAGTCCATTCTCGAATGTTGTCCTCCCAACTCTTTTTCGGTCTCCCTCTTCTTCTACCTCCTTGCACTGTGCCTTGAGGATGGTCTTTGCAAGGCCTGACGATCTGGTGACGTGGCCATACCATAGGAGTGTCAGTTTCTTCACCACTGTGAGCAGGTTATCATGTTGTCCAATGGCTTGTGTGATGGTCTTTCGGACTTCATCGTTGGTGATGTGCTGGGTATAGGAAATGCCCAGAAGTCTTCTGTAGCACCTCATCTCCATACTTTGTATTCTTCGTTGTAGATCTGCTGTGAGGGACCATGTTTCGCAAGCATATAGGATGATGGAAATGACAAGGGAGCGCAGCAGCCTTACCTTGGAATGTAGACTGATGGTCTTGTCTTTCCAAATGGGCTTCAACCTTATCAGGGCAGCAGTTGTTTGTGCGATCCTGGGGAGGATTTCCTGTCGGGACGGATTGTCTGATACAATGGCTCCTAAATATTTGAAGCTACGCACTGTGTTGAGAGATTGGCCTTGGACTTTGATGTCCGTGTTGATGCCGTTGGTGTTGTTAATCATCATTTTGGTCTTCTCTGCATTTATTTCTATTCCATAGGTTCTAGAGGTGGTGTCAAGCCTCTGTACCAGCTGTTTGAGTTCTTGTTCCTCTCCAGCCAGTCCATCAATGTCATCTGCAAAACGAAGGTTGGAGATTGCTCTTCCCCCTATGCTGACTGTGCTTTCGTGATCGGCAAGGAAATCTGACATGATGCGCTCTAGGAAGATGTTGAAGAGGGTTGGAGAGAGTAGGCATCCTTAACGCACACCGATTCTGAACCAGTTTCCGATGGCGCTGTTATGGAGACTGCACTGGTAGCCTTGTCATACAGGCTTTTGATGACTTTAATAATTTTAGGGCTGATTGATTATGTTATTATATTGCAAGTAAATGTAGAGGCTTAAAAAAAAAAAGTTATAGTTTTCACCGGAGAACAATTACTGAATCTACAGTTCTGATACGTTGTCACCAAAGCAGGCTATGAGCAAACTCCACGCTAACCTAATTTCTTAGTCATACTGCTACACTATGTGACGAACTAAAACTTAAGCAACTCTGTTTAGTGGAAAGGTGGCTATTTTAAAACAATAGTATTGAACAAAAATATAGAAGTTTACGACTGGAACAATTATTCTGCAAATATCAGACGTCTGCCTACTGGCGTATGGAGCGTTTCGACAGCATCTTTAGCCATGTTGACAGCAGAGAATCGCATTGAAGTTCTGAACTGTTTGATTTATTTCAGTACTTCCTATTTCACCACAACTCTAAACAACAATATCGAAAGTAACTACTATCATGATTCAGTTGCAAACAGCTCAATTTCACAGGCACCTGAATTTGAAAGTGAGCGATGCCAAAGCCTATAGCGTCGCTCTCTCTCTCTCTTTCTCTATACCAGTATAATAGTATTCATCTGAAGAACGAGCAACACAACGTTTCTTCTCTCACAACCAGATATGAGCGCCGGTGCTAAAATTCTGTCAGGAGAAAGCCGTCAAATGAGCAACTGGTTTTCAAAGCAATCTCAAACAAATAACTTATCAATTTTCCTTTGTTTGGAGTTTGTCCTATAATTTCTTTAATTTTATTTTGTCAGTATAGTTACTAAAAAACCTTTTTTTTTTAAAAGTCTAGCACAGTCTTGTCTACTTTTTAAGTCTAGCAAACAAAAATTAAAAGGAAAGTTGGTGTCAGTAGCTGTGTCTTCACAGGCAGTGCCCATAATTATGGCACTTTTCACTGTCAGTGGAACAGATTTACTGATGTAGTCTGTGAACACATTTCAAGCCCTGATACAACCAGCATGACAAAATCGAAGGGAGACAACAGAACAAAGCAGTAATTACAAATTAATAAATTACAAAATACTGTGACACCTGTACAAAGAAGCCTTCTTCTCTTTTGTTAGCATTACTATATAAGTAGTAGCAGTACATTTGTAATATACAAACCCTCTCCATAAAGAGGACAACGATCAGCAAAATACTGATCCTGGACATTGCTGCAAGCAAACAAGAAACGATGATAAAGATGATGCAGTCTTGTACAGCGCAGGTGGTTATTGCGAAGCCTAACTGAACACCTAAACCCACCCTCACAAATGTTATTATGTGACTTCAAGTAAAACATGACATTCAAAGGCATTATAGTGCTGAAAGTGTGACAAAGCCAGTGCTAAACAAGGATTGCTACAATCTCAATTAAAAGAAATAAAGGGGTCCAATAACAACCCTCTACATGGCGGCTTGTCATGCTTTTAGAAGCAGTTGACCCAAAAACGGCACTGAACTCAATCCAGAGTTTCAGGGGCTATTGAATGTGTTCGCTTTCTGCACATAGTCTATGCTGACTAGACCTCCGACACTCTTTAGTGACAACTGACCAATTAAAATAGTGTTAAGAGAAATGCCTTAACTTGTGATTATATATTATTTGCTGCAAGTCCACAAGACTGAAGACGAAAGTGTCTATGACGTGAAACGTCGGCTCATAGAACTTTGCGTAACAGCCAACTATAAAAAGTGAAAGGTGTCCCCGTAACCTTTTGGCTGTTAGGGAGTTAAGCGTTCGGGACCTCCTTTTCTGTGGGCCAGCTTAAGGAGTGTGCTGCCTAGATCTCCTCTCCCTTGCTGCTTTGCCTTCCCCAGTTCTAAACAGATTCAGCTACCCTTTCACAGCTTGGGCTGTTGTGAGTTGTTTCAATATTGTTGTGTCATTAAGTGGTTGCTTTCCAGGCATAGTCACCCATCCAAGCAGTAACCCTTCTCAACTTTGCTTACCATGAAACGTTGCTAGCGTGAGTCCAGACCAGCCTTCGTGCAGACAAGCCCAGAGAAAAAAAAAGCAAAATCACCTTTAGAAGCAAAATATAAAACTCGTTCGTCAAAAACGTTATTAAAATATAAACGGGGCTGCCACTAGCTCATGAAATATATGATTATGAAGGAGGAAATCAGCAGTGAACTCTGTATGCTTCGTTCTTGTAGTACATAACTAATGAGTAACTGACCTTTCTAACATTACACACAACTGTTGTCCAGTACTCTACCTCACAAGTTCAATGGTGAAGAAGAATAAACAAAGTATTTCTAGAAAATACTAAAAATACACAAACTACAAGGGTGAAGAAGAAGATTAAGAGAAAAAAAGGAATATATCATACACTGTGAAAGCTAGGAAGAAATTTTCCAGCAGTACTAATACTACTAGTTCTCAAATCAGAACAGAAAATATGCAATCACTTTGTAACCAAACATGATTTTTGTTTGTTAGTTATTTCTTTACAATATGCGCATAGAATCCACATGGATTCTGCTCTGGATCACACAAATATCTTCACTATGCATAACCCATGTCAACACACGCATTATGTGTTTTTACACATGTATGCTACTTGCACTCGTTAAGTTCACACAGATCAACGCACAAGGATATGAAACACATATATGAAGACCTGAGAATAAAGCGACAATTATTACAAAACAACCCTTACCACGGTCCAGGACTGCCCGGCACCCATCATTTTGGACAACCGTTCGTTACAGTGTAGACGGCCTCCTCCATGTGGGTCCCAAAAGTCTTCAAGTTTTCCAAAACTACATACTACTATCAACTGGCCATTCCTAGCCATTGCCACAGGTAACCATGCTGAATCCTTTGTTGGCACACATAACCTCTGAGCTGACGTCAACACTTTCAATGGGGGAAAATGGAATCCGCAATCGTAAAGCATGTCCACATGGTCAACACATGCAAAATTATGCAAAGCTCGATTCATAATATGACATCAGCAGGGAGGTCTGTCTCTAAGGCAGCCAAAGAAAGCTAGGCTATTGAACTAGAGGTCTTTCCAAGCGTGTGGTTTTCATTTCATTTTGCACGACTAGCTTGGGTGGTCCCATGGTCAAACAATGGCCATAGCGGTCACAGACCATCATCTACTTCCAGTGCTTGGCTCCACACTACTTTCTAGGTCTCAAAACAAGTGCAGATCCCCATTTCCACAGTTAAAATGGTGGAGTAAAGGTCCCTTCCGCAAAATCACACCATTATGGATGTCATACATCCAATATGATGAATACAATTGGGAAAGCCCATATGAATGAAATCTGGGTTCGTGAAGTTCACGACTTTTGCATTCTAAAGACCCACGGTAAACTGTTAACATCACAACAAGAAGTAGCCCTCAAACATGAAACGAAGTCACCATCACGATAGCAACAAACCTCTATTAGGGGAAAAAAAGGATCTTTTTTAGCTACAGTAACAGAGCTGTGATACTGGAATGTGAAACCCGTTGTGCTGCTATGACAGGCAATGCACCTGTGGTTAATTCAGTCATCCAAACGGTTGGCACGGGCTCGCTTTGTCAAGGTGCGAACCCGTCCTCTACTGCTGACGGACTGGCACGAGGGGTCATCCTCGTCCCAGGAGTCCTCCACATAGTTTAAAGTTCGTTTGCCCTGATTGCGGGTAGTGCGTGAAGCTGAAGGTCCTGCCTGAGAAGTGTTTTGCTTAGATTTACGACCACCATCACCACCACCACCATCACCACCACCACCACCGCTCTTGGCTGCCTTTGACCTGGACCTGCTGCCATTGGCTCTGCTCTGTCTGCTAGGCTTGGGCTTAGTTTTGGGTTTGGAGGGACCCGGCTGTTCTTCGTCCTCTGTGTCCGAGTCACTGGACTCGTCGGAGGTGTACATGGTGCGACGTTTCTTGGTGCTGGAGGAGTGTCTGCTGCTTTTGCCAGCCGGGCGTTTGCTGCCAGCTTTACAGGACCGCTGCTTGGCTTTGCGGGTTTGGTCATCGCTGTCGTATGGCTCCTCACTTTCGTTGCTGGCGTTGCCGGAAGTTTCGTCGGTGTCGTCGTCGTCCTCTTCCCCTTCAAAGTAGTTGAGAGAAGAGTCATGGGAGGAGTAGGAGCGAGCGCGCTTGCTGTTCTTGGAATGGTCTTTCTCGTCCTCCTCCTCAGAAGTCAGGTAGTGTCTGGGCTTGAGAGAGCCCGTCTGAGCCCTGGTGCGATACGCCCTGGCCATCCCATTGGCCACACGCCGTGAACCTGCATACGTCACAGAGCATCAAATAAATCCTTTATACCCTTTAAAGTGGGCGCCTCTGGGAGCTTGAGTTAAATCCTATTAGAGCCAGCGCCTTGAGCGGCTCTTGAGCAGTAAAGAAGTGCTAGGTAACAACAACATAACAACCCTGGACACACTCATTACCTTACGCACAAACTTCAATGACAAAATAAATCATAAATAAACTATATCCGTGGCTCCCAGAGGAAAAAAAAAAACCACGCAAATGTACTACCAACACATTCAGCTGATCGTTTGCTATTTGTTCTCTCATCTCTTCCAATCGTCACCGATATTTTTACATCAAACTCACTTTGCAAGCATACCTCGCAATTGAGGGTTCATACAGTTACGAGTGTAAATTTCCATGACTTTTGCATGTACAAATTAAATTTTTAGAGGACAGGTGAACCGCTTCACATCCACCCACACAGAAACAAATATTCTATAAATACTTCAAGGCCATTCATTGTATTTGTTGGGCTGTATTTTTACATGTTAATTGGTTTTGAGTTTGGTTTCGATGGTTCTATGAATTTCAAACAGGTCTTCCTTCTTCGCCTTTGCTGACTTTTTCATGGTTTGGTTTGATCAACGTATTCCAAAAAAAAAAAAAAATAAATAAAAAAGTTGGGATAAAAAAAAGGAAAAATAAAAAGGAAAAAAAAAGTTCCCACTTTTTTCAAATTTCTTTGACTTCATTGGAATTTCCCTGACTTTCCAGGCCAGAAAAAGCAATGTTGAAATCCTGGATTTTCCATGGGGGTATATACATATATACGTTACCATTATTCCCTTCCTTCACAGCTAGCTTGACTCACCTTTCCGAGAAGAAGCAGCTTGCTTTGTCTTCCCAGTCCTTTGTCCCTTGACTGCGTCCTCCTCCTCCTCTTCATCATCGTCGTCGTCCTCCTCTTCATCATCGTCGTCCTCCTCTTCTTCCTCCTCCTCTTCATCTTCCTCCACTTCAGTGTCTTCATCTTCGTTGTAGTTGGTTTTTGGTGGTTTAGCCTTCTGAACGCTGTCCTCAATTTCCGTATCATCGTCGTCGTCGTTGTTCGTCTTATTCTCCACCTCTACCTCTGTCTGAGCGCTGTCACTGTCTGCTATGGCTCTGGGGGGTGCTCTCCCTGTAACATCGTTCACCAGCATTTGAAATGAAACCCATAATGTCCGACAGGGAGGTAACCCTGTCACAAGGTCAACACTAATGTAGGTGTGGGCTGTAAACATGAGCCAAGAGACACGGCTGATGTGGAACAAAGGAGAGATGGCGGGGGCTGGGAGTGAGGGGAGAGGAAGGGGGTGGCCATCATCAATGACCATAAGGCCAAATTTTGTGTGTGTGGTAAATGAAAGAACAAGAAGTGGTGTTTGACTGTCCCCCAATAGATCTCTTCAACTTATAATCAGGGTTTGGACAGAGCCACTGTGGTGTGAAATGGAAGGTGTTGTGCCAGCCTTTAAAACCATCCCTTTCACAGCGCCTCTCTTTTACTAGCTGTGCACAATGCTTCTTAAAATCACCAACAGTGTTGAACGTCTTTGCCAACCCAAAAACCCCCCACAACACCGCTTTTAAATGTTTCCCACAGTGGGCGACAAAACCACTGTACGAAGTTTCGCAGTTCACAGTAACAAGCAGCTAGTAAGCAAGAACAGTAACCACCATGTCAATAAGAATAGGAGCGTTTCCTACGACTTCAGTCCAGAATGTCTCTATAAAACAGAGCAAGGCACAAAACCAGCAATCAAAATGGAAAAACAATCATTTATTGTCCTCACTTCTGACGGGTCTTGCTCTTTCTTCCGATGATCTGGCAGAGGAGTCTCGTAACCTGGTGGCCAAGGACCTCGTGCGAGAACCAGATGCTGAATTTGACGGTCCGTCACCTGTACCGCTGAGGGCGCTCTTGCGATGGCTTGCGTTGACGCTGCTTGTTGATGCACTAAACAAATGTTCATTGGTTGAGATACCCCTTAACGTAAAACACTATCTAGAAATAAGAACAGACATGTGTGATCTGACAAACAGTAGAATTTTTACCGTACAATTCTTATATACTCTTTTTCAGCTCATCAGCTGCACAAAAGTGGCCGATACAGGATCTAACTAAAGCTGCCCTAGGCAGACCACTGAGTGCAATCCTGGACCACCGGGGATTGGAGTATAAGGGTCCTAGAGCTTTCTGGGTGTATTTCTGTAGCCAACACTCACCCATCTAGGACATGAGCGTCAGGATCTTTCAAGTTTTTGCAACGGAATGCGTCCAGGTAGAGACTAGGCCTTGGTCTACACTCTAATCCGCAGGACGCCTTGCCATGATGAACATTGAGATTTAACGTCTACACCCACCATTGGCGATATGGCAGACGGGGATAACCATCCCAGGGAAAGAGGGGTAGGGACCTAAATCAACACTGAACCACCAAAGCAATCATACTGCTAAAATGGACAATGAAAATGGCCAGTGAAAATGGCCACGTTTTATATCGCCCACCACGGGATTCAAATTTAGCTCATCGATGTGCCAGGCGAACGCTCTACCAATTGAGCTACGGCGGTGGGCCCGCCTTGCCATAAAAAATAAACAATCACTGAAAGGGAGGGTGTAGGCAAGCTATAAATAGCCCGCAGCCAGCAAAATGTGGGAGAACCTAAGAGTGCTGCTCACATAGGCATTGAGCTGGTGTGAGCAGATCGTGGTTATTTTAACTTGGATGCAAAACTGTCCTCTTGACCCCAGTGTAGGGGCTCGCCTACAGAGGCTGTCACAGTGAGGTGTATTCCACACGCGAATGTCCTACACATGAAATGCATACTATTGTACAGTGCCGGAGAAGGAACGCACGTTGCACTTTAAGCAGACTTCAGATGTTTGGTATTGAGCTTCATAACATAAATTAGTATTATTATAAATCAGTAATACTGTACACGGAATATTAAGACTGAAAGTCTGACCTGATGCCGAGCGTGCCATTTTTCCTGTGTTTGGAGCTGGAGCGCCATTTGTTCAGTATAGGTACAATGCGGTCCTCAAACATGGCCGACAGTCTCAAAGTCATGGAGAAGATCTGTCCATTCACCCAAAACAATTCAAATATAAAAGATGCAAAAGAACAACAACTAGCATTTTGATTGCCCAATGAAGAAGAAGAAAAAGAAAGGAAGAGGAGGAAAAAGAATTTTATGAAAAAAAAAAGAAGAAGAAGAAGGAAGAGGAGAAGAAGCAGGAAATGAAGGAGGAGGAAGACAAGAAGAAGAAAATGATGAAGCAGAAGAAAGAAGAAGAAGAAGAAGAAGAAGAAGAAGAAGAAGAAGCACAAGAAGATAATAATAATAATACAGGATGCTATACGCGCCTTACCCCAAATCATTCAGGCTCAAAGCGCGGCGATCTATACCAATATACACGCTCACCTGTCTCATCCACCCTCACACACACCAAACACACATCCATCACTCAAACACGTGGTGTAAAGGCAGGGAGATCGCTATTAGAAGACGAAGAAGATGAAGAAGAAGAAAAAGAAGAAGAAGAAGAAGAAGAAGAAGAAGAGGAAGCAGAAGATGATGATGCAGAAGAAGAAGTAGAGCTGACCTGAGATCTCTTGTTGGTGTTGAAAGCCCTGGAGTTGGAGAAAATGAGTCTCACGTCATGGGCAAACTGGGCAGGAGAGGCGTACAGGTTGCTGTTCAAGTTGGACTGTACGGTCATGAAGTCCATCGGTGTGGAGATGACCGCATAGTAATTCTGGAGAAATAGTATAAAAATCCATAGATTATCAATCAAGTATCTGGACTCCAGTCACACCTACCTGTCCGTAACAAAGACAAAACGTTCCTCTCACAGCAGTTTCTACTTTCAAAGTTTAGTTTTTCACCTCAGATCCTTCATCAAAAGCTTTCCCCATGTGGTACGATTGTGGCCTTGGAAGCGAGGATAGCAAGCATGTACCGACACCTCTCACTTTCGCCCAGACTTCTTTCGCTGTGCTGACACCGTCAAATGTACCAAAATAAACACCACAGCAGTATTGCACACTTTCTTGTTTTCATTAATTTTTTAAGTAGGTGAGAAAAGTAAAAGCTGACTGCAGGATCTTAAAACAATTGACAAATAAAACATTTGAAAACGTTTTGTGGTGGTAAAGTAAATCTTCGAAAAAAGATTGCCATCTTTTTTCTTTTTTTTTTACTGCTGCAAAAGCTTTCCAACACTTTTTAAGACTCAAATGTCATTTTCAGTAACACTTTTTTTATTTCATTTATAGAATTATTTTGGTTTTTAATCCATGGGATTTTTTTTTTTAGATGGGGGACAATTCTCACCCCTGAATAAAACAACAAAAGGCAACATTTGACAAAGTAAAAAAAAAATAATACAATTTTTTTTTAACAAAACGCACAGGGTAGTGGGTGATGTCAACTGGCTCTTTGAAAGGCTCGGCATCCTGACAATCCAGCATGACTCCAAGCAACTCTCCACACTCGCGCTTCCACTCATCCGGGTGCACCTGACTGTCCTCACCCTGCACACACAAAGGCAAACCTAGCCACATAAAAGTCACTCCTGGCTCCCGCAGCAATACAACACCTCCATCAGCAAGCGGGTAATCCAAATTCCAGGTATTTGCAAGGCTAGTACATGTCCAATACATTTGGGTCATGGTCTGAAAAGACTTTGTGTAGCTTGAACCGCTCTCACACTCAATACTGTCACCTTGTGAACAGAAAAACAGGCAAACTCGGCAAGCTTCCACTTCTTATTATTTCTGTTGCCTACAGTCTTCATCGCAGTGAAGACTCCGATACATGGAGCTTGTAACAGGTAGGTTTACATTACGGGCGGGAAGAAATTCATTTATTTGTTTCTTGTTGTCACATTTACACTAGCTCCCTGTCAGGACTTGGGTAGAGAGGTGTACCATAATAAATACAGGTACGAGCTTTAAAAACTTTCACATGTCTGACATGCAAGAAGAAAGTTTTATTCAAATATAATTTTTTTCAATATAAACATAGCATGCATTGCTTAATAAGCTAAGGGCCTGAGACCAAATTAAATGTTTTAAC
The DNA here is from genome assembly GCA_036898135.1 of Oncomelania hupensis. NCBI lineage: Eukaryota > Metazoa > Mollusca > Gastropoda > Littorinimorpha > Pomatiopsidae > Oncomelania > Oncomelania hupensis. The sequence goes on from CM072515.1 coordinate 5,887,753, forward strand.
ATATTAAAGCTGGTTGAAAACGAAATAATGCAGAAGTTAGCCACAACACTCCATGTACAAAAGTGCAAAGCAGGTTTTCACTTCTAAACACAGGTCTCTAAAATAACTTTCCAAAGCTGTGTGTCTATTCATCAAGGCCATTGCTTTAGTCTTCAACTGGAACACAGGTCCAAAGGACTTAATGCTATTATTCTAATATAAGGTTTTCAACTGTGGTTATTTTCACGACACGCCCGCAGCTAACAAGTTCAAACCATTGCAATAGATTGCACATGCGACTGGAGCCACTGTGCTATGGGGTTGTTGCTATCTGGGTACCTTCTTCATTCTGAACTGATAAACACAGATTCAGACAGTTTATTTACAACAAGGATGGAGACCTTAGTCTATAAGCCTAATCCTACCCTCTGTCCTTGCATAATTCACTTTCACAGTCATGCTAATAAGTAATATTCATTTCCATCATTCACGCTTACAATTCTGCTGTCAAAAGTGCATTTTCCAAATGTCCAACACAAGCGTAGTTAGCTAGTAGTAGTAGCGTAGTGTTGTTAGTTCAATGCATTCCACAGTATTTTCCATTAGTCTTTATTCTTAAGCGCGCTCATCATTTGATTAAAAAGGAGGGACAAAATAAGCATGATGATTTCCACTGCAACACTAAAGAGAATGGTCCTCAAGGACCATTGGAGAGTAGTTTCTGCTGTCCAAAGTGAGAAAGGTTTAGAAAAAAAAGAGAAATAAAACAGAAAGCCGATCTACCGACCGTATTCTTTTTTCCTATGTTACGTTAAAAAGACATTTTGGGGGGAATGGAAGACGGAGGAGGGGGTATCTAATCATTCTGAACTACCAACTAAAGTAGTTGTTAGTAATCCAGACGTCAGCTGTTTCATGCTTTAAATTTAACCGTTTTGTCAACATTGTTAATAAAGGTCAAAACACTTGATTGAAATTTGTGTGTGTGTGGAATGTTAGTAAAAATAATACAAAGTTATTTATAAAGAATTAAGGTGAACTCATTCTATACTGGCGTGGGTTGCTCCCCCTTTCATCGTTCAATACTGGCAGATTTTTTATGAGTTACAAATAAGAATATTAAAAAAACAAGAAATGTAGTACAGACTTGAAACTTTTGGTCCATACAGAAATCTGAAGCCAAGTTTGATAGAATTATCTTTGCTGTTTACTCCCCACTCCCTCCTCCCACACACAACTTTGCCCATCACATTCCCACATAATGAGCTACAAAGAGTGTAAGGAAGGCGATAATTCAATACTAGACCTTTCCGTGATTGTTGTGGAAAACGGCGTTACCTCCCTCTAATAGTAGTGTGTACCTAGAGCGCTGGAATTAGGCGTCACCTTCATCACTTTTTTCTTCACCACTTTGTCCACTAGTATCACTTTTAGCCTCCCCTTGCAATTAAGAAGCCCAGTCTCTTTGAAACAACAATAGTCAATGCAAGATGACCATGGCAAGCGTACTCTAAAATGAAAATATTGTAGCCAAGCGGAGTATTTGACTCCTGTCTCTGGGCTACCACCTTCAGAACACAGCCCGAGCCCAACAGTTATTTTTATTTTATCCCTCTTAAAAGGGACATAAAAATATTTGCCCTGCAAGGCGATGAAGCGTGTTGATAGTAAACTGGGTTGCCGGCTACTAGTGCCATGACACTCCATACAAGCCACTGCCACTGACTTGCATAAATTGCCTGCCGACAATGTAGTCCTGCTCAAAACCAAAAGCAGAAGACGAATGGTCAGCCGGTGAAAACAAATGTGTCTCCTTGTCCTGCATAACCCAATGGCCAAACCAAAGGATTCTGCATAGCAGGAGCCACCGAAGGCTAGTCTAACCAACAAATTGAAGGTAGACAACCTCTCTCCTAAGCTTGAACCTTTCGCCTCCCTTTCCGCCACAATATAAAGAGGTTTTTCCATCTTAGTTTCGTATATCAAGTTGAGTCTACACTCTGTGAATCTGAGAAGTAGTGGTACGAATATGAATATGTCAGTATGAAAGCACTGTGCGCTGACACGACGCAAGAACGTAGCTGAGTATATAAAGAGTTCATGAATAAGATAAAATGTTATAGGTGAATAAAACAAAGAAACAGAAAGAAAGAAAACAAACCGTTACATCATCAGAAGCCTTCCTACTACTACTATTACTACTACTACTATTACTACTACTACTATTACTACTACTACTACTACTACTACTATTACTACTACTACTATTCCTATTACTACTAGTACCGGGACCAGCTTCCTCTCCTTTTTTACCCGATGGGAATAAAATAAAGTAAGAAAATATAAACAATAAAAATAAAATTAAAAATAAATGTCAGTAAATACTAAAGACAAAAAAAAAAATCAATAAATAATTCCCCCTCTCCCCCCCCACCCCCCCAATTATTATAACAAATTTGAAAGAACAAAAATCTAAATTTACATTTGCCCCCAAAATAAATAAATAAATAAAATAAAAATGTGAGAATGTCTGGAAGTTTGTGTTTTTTTAGAAAAAGCAGCAAAATGAAGCAAAAGTGACACACAAAATATTACATGACAAAAGCAAAAGCAATGAGCAAAAAAAAACAACAGCAATATTACACTAAATAAACAAAATAAAAAATGAAAAAAAAAAAACATAAAAAAACAGCAACCACAGCGAAAGCCAAAATACAAACAAGCCAAAGCCGCCAGCAAAAACCAACTTTGTGGGGCTTCTTGTAAGACAAAGCTGCAATACTGAAGTGTATTGTGTTGTACAGAGTAACATGAGTGCTGCATTGTGTTGCACAGTATTATACAGGACAACAACCGTACCCGTCCATTGGATCTTAGTTCCCCGTCCCCCTCGCCTTCCTTGTTACCCCATCGGAAAACCTGGCCACGACTCAGCTTCTCCAGGATGGGCATGGGGTCCTGACAGTTCTTGTCGCTGTAGGAGATAACAATAAATGAGGACAGATGAGTAAAAAGATGGCGGGCGATTAATAAGGATGAGACCGGTTTTATTGATGAACATTTGGTCCATTGTTGAAAAAACACTTATAGGCGAAGAATTTTTTTTAGCAGTCTTGAATCAGAATTACAACGTGTAGCACATATTGCATTAACGTAATGATGATGAAGACGTTATTGCCATTTGCCCACAGAAAAAATGTGTTTTCAATATTACACCGACTAGTGCTCAATTGTTGACATTCAAAAATAAACAGTCTGTGAATCCACAAAGTCAGGCCAATGTTTTTTTTAATTACCCACAATGGAGAACTCACATTACATCAAGATAAAGTTTTGAAAAACAATCACAAAAAAACAACTAAATTCTTTCTTGTTTCGTTGTTGAATGTCCCACGACTATGCATTATGTTTTAAAACTTCGCTCGACACCAGAATTACAGGAAGTAGCTGGGCATCCTTTTTGGTCTCACTATTTAGCAGAAGAACAAAATAAAAACTGTGAACTATTGTTGATGGGTGTACCTGATAAAGCGAACAAGGGTCTCAGTGACAATGGCAGCGCTGCGAGAGATAGGAGTGCCATCCTCGTTGAATTTCTTGGCGTTGCTCACGATGCGCTTCACATCCCATAGTAAGGCATTTATTCTCCTGTAACGAGGAATCAATAAATACATCAAGGACTGCCAAACCTACACTGGGAGAGCCAGTTGCGGCAGCTCATCATCTTTGGAACGATATTTCATTTATGTCTCTCTTCTCTCTCTCTCTCTCTAAAACCATCCAAGCAACCAACCACCACTAAACATACAAGAAACAAATCAACCACTACCACCAAAACATGACAAGCAGCAACACAGCAATGTATGCACCAAATATAGAAAGACATTTAATGCACACATACCTACTGCAGCAACTTATCTTTGAACTATTTCACATTTCTGTCTCTCTGCATAAAACACTCAACATTTACCAGTCAACCAACCAACATAACAAATATACAAGACAACAATAAATTTTAAACCTATAGTAATCATGGAAAGAAATGCGCATGTAATGTTTCCTTTGTTCAACTTGCATACAAGCACTGAGAGCCACAAAGCATCACTGACCTCTTTGCACAGTTCACACATCACCACCACCATACATTTTAATTTTTAATTTTGAGACTTTATTATATCTTTTTATGGGGAAATTCTGGGCCGCCTCCCTTGGGGAAGGTGTAGTCGCAGCCTGTGGCGCACCCAAACCCAACCTACTTAATATTAGTTGTGTTTTTGAAATTTTGCAGGGAGGAGGGGGGAGGAGGGGGGAGAGAACCGGAGCATCCGTAGAAAACTACCGACACGTTGCAAGAGTCGAAAGTAAATAATATTCGGAGAAACATAACGCCAAGATGCTGGATCGATCCCACACCTGTCAGGCACCATTAGTTTCTCTAGCCTGTGGACAAAGCAAGTTAGTCCCGCCTTAGGCCACTGGGCCAAAACGCTGGCCTAAGCAATGTATGTATACAGCCCACCTATAGAACCCGTTCTCCAGCCTGGCCTTGATGGTGCTCAGGTCAATGGGGTACTCGATGATGATGGCGTAATGGGGGAAGGAACTCAGGTCGACGGGAACGTTGAAGGGCTCCGACGCGGAGTGCTGCATGATCTGCTCCAGGCCAGGGAGGATGCGCTCCGTCTGAATCTCCCGGTTGGTGTTAAGCCACTCTGTGGGTTTGGGCGAGTACAGCAACTTCTTCAGCTCCTCCACGTGTACGTCGATAGGCACACCTCCACCTATGTCCTGGGGCTCCACTGTGGATTGTGGAAAATTATATGATTTTTCACATTAATTTATTGAAAAAAAAAACAACCAAAAAAACACAGACAAACCATTTTTATACTATTATATTCAAGAATAACGTGGAAAATATTACTTTTCATACTAATATTATATTCAAAAATTAAGTGAAAATAATATTTTTCGAACCATTAAATTCCTTATATAAATTTGGAAAAAAATAAAATTGCTGCCAAGCTGTGTTATCTGGATGAGAGTACAAACCGAGGTCAAGTCTGTGCATGCACTCATTCCGCTGCATGAACTTTAAAGATCCTGGCGCTCATGCACTAGATGTGTGAATGCCAGCTATGTAAACACCCAGCAAACACTAGGTCTCTTCCCTCATATCCCCATCAGCCAGGACAGTGCTCAGTGGCCTTGGTGTGGGACGGTGCATCCAAAGGCTGCAAGTGAGCGCTGCAGGTGGGCAGAGTTACATCCTGTATCAACCACCACCCTCAGCAGCTTTTAGGCTGGAAGAGCGCTATATAAGAATGATAAAATAAATAACAACCACTTACAGTTTTGGCTGATGGGTTCCATATCCCAAGGACTCATGCGCTCATGTTCACCATTGTCCCACCTGAAAGTTGACAGAGGGAAACCAACATTAAAACGTGAGGTGGGAGTGAGGGCCGGAAGGGAAATAATCGTCCAAGGCAGAAAACAAAAAGGAATCGTCCAAGTGAGGGGGAATAGTCTTTTAATGCTATTGAAAAAATTACACTGATAACCCAACCTGGCCAGACTAACCAGAAACAGGCAGAAATGAAAGTCCAAGCTAAGCTACCAACTTTCACATGGCAAAAGTGAAAAAACTGTGTTTGGTGTGGGCGCCAAACTTTACAGACAATGAATAAATGAACAATATATAAAACTGTTCATGCATATATTTTATAACAGGCCTTTTGAGATAATATTTTTCTCTCTTTCTCTTACCTCTACTTCTCTCCCTGCTTGCTCCAACATATAGGCCATCCATGAACACACATACATGCCCCTACACATTTATGTATATACACAGGTACACGCCCCTACACATTTATGTATATACACACGTACACGCCCCTACACATTTATGTATATACACACTAAAAACTGTATGAAGTAGCAGACACTCACTTGACAGTGAAACACTGAAACTGGGAGTCAGGAAACAGAGGATTGAGGGGGCTCTGACCCTCTATCTTCCCCATCCACCACTGGTCGTCAATCATGGCCTGGAACCGGTCCCCTGTACAAAATCCACATTTGTAACATCAATCTGAGATTAATAAACATACTTACCCTCACTCACTACTGCAACTAGGGTGAAGGGACAAGGCCAGTCATCGGGGAAGGAGGAAGGGGGAAGAGGTGATGGGAGGGGGGAAGGGAGAGGGAAAGGGAGGGGAGAGAACCCTTGTGGGCAGATCTTGAGAAAATAAGGCTTTTTCAACAGAGACTGCAAATTCAGCCGAAGTGAAACGCTAGGATAACATCACGCAAACAAACCTTTGCGAGTAGGGTTCAGGGATGGTGAGCACAAACCTTTTGCCTCCTTTACCTACGCCCAGTGCTGCTGCAAGCACTGCAGCAAGCCATTGACAGTAGGCCTTACCTATCTTCCAGTGACGTCTGTAGGCAATGTCGTAATGCTGCTTCAACACCAGAAAGTCAATCACATCTGGCATGTCATGGTACCTGGACACCAATTGCACACAAATGTAGACTACAACGCTTCTTGAGAATAAAAACAGTGTTTGAAACAATCACAGTCCAAAACAACAGACATAGGTACCAGCACACATAAATCACAGTCCAAAACAACAGACATAGGTACCAGCACACATAAATCACAGTCCAAAACAACAGACATAGGTACCAGCACACATAAATCACAGTCCAAAACAACAGACATAGGTACCAGCACACATAAATCACAGTCCAAAACAACAGACATAGGTACCAGCACACATAAATCACAGTCCAAAACAACAGACATAGGTACCAGCACACATAAATCACAGTCCAAAACAACAGACATAGGTACCAGCACACATGAATCACAGTCCAAAACAACAGACATAGGTACCAGCACACATGACAACACAAACATCATGGTTTGCGTTAACTCACTCCCTCCTGGGCGATTTTGTTTTATACTTGTCTCCGCATACTGGCCATTTGTAATATTTAGTAACAAATTCTTTTAAAACAAAGTACTCCACAAAAGAACATACAAATGTCAGGAGTTATTGTTGACATATTGGACACTATAGTGCAAAGTTTAAAATGTTTCAAGTGGAAAAAAGTACCCAATTTAGATGGGAGGTATAAATGACCCTATTGTTTTGTTGAAGTAGATGACGCCATTTTGGTTGGCAAAAATCACGCAAAGCCAGTGACTACCAATTAAACTTCGCTGCGTCATTCTACAGCTGAAGAACCCAAAACAGCACTATGAAACAGCGGGCAACGTCATTGTACAGCTAAAGAACAAAAAACAGCACTATGAACCAGCGGGCAATAGAACAAATCTCAAAGCCAGAACTTTAGTTTAGTACCAAAATTAACATCATTAAGCAACAACAACAAAAAAGAGTTGAAAACTGCGATGGCAGTGGTTGATGGGGAAGTGAAGGGCAGTGGTTGATAGGGAAGTGATGGGCAGTGGTTGATAGGGAAGTGATGGGCAGTGGTTGATGGGGAAGCGATGGGCAGTGGTTGATGGGGAAGTGATGGGTAGTGGTTGATGGGGAAGTGATGGGTAGTGGTTGATGGGGAAGTGATGGCAGTGGTTGATAGGGAAGTGATGGGCAGTGGTTGATGGGGAAGTGATGGGAAAGCGATGGGTAGTGGTTGATGGGGAAAAGATGGCAGTGGTTGATGGGGAAGCGATGGGCAGTGGTTGATGGGGAAGTGATGGGTAGTGGTTGATGGGGAAGTGATGGGTAGTGGTTGATGGGGGAAGTGATGGGTAGTGGTTGATGGGGAAGTGATGGCAGTGGTTGATAGGGAAGTGATGGGCAGTGGTTGATGGGGAAGTGATGGGAAAGCGATGGGTAGTGGTTGATGGGGAAGCGATGGGCAGTGGTTGATGGGGAAGCGATGGGCAGTGGTTGATGGGGAAGTGATGGGTAGTGGTTGATGGGGAAGTGATGGGTAGTGGTTGATGGGGGAAGTGATGGGTAGTGGTTGATGGGGGAAGTGATGGGTAGTGGTTGATGGGGAAGTGATGGCAGTGGTTGATAGGGAAGTGATGGCAGAGGTTGATAGGGAAGTGATGGGCAGTGGTTGATAGGGAAGTGATGGCAGTGATTGATAGGGAAGTGATGGCAGAGGTTGATGGGGAAGTGATGGCAGTGGTTGATAGGGAAGTGATGGCAGAGGTTGATAGGGAAGTGGTTGATAGGGAAGTGATGGGCAGTGGTTGATAGGGAAGTGATGGCAGTGGTTGATAGGGAAGTGATGGGCAGTGGTTGATGGGGAAGTGATGGGGAAGCGATGGGTAGTGGTTGATGGGGAAGTGATGGCAGTGGTTGATGGGGAAGCGATGGGCAGTGGTTGATGGGGAAGTGATGGGTAGTGGTTGATGGGGAAGCGATGGGTAGTGGTTGATGGGGAAGTGATGGGTAGTGGTTGATGGGGAAGTGATGGCAGTGGTTGATAGGGAAGTGATGGCAGAGGTTGATAGGGAAGTGATGGGCAGTGGTTGATAGGGAAGTGATGGCAGAGGTTGATAGGGAAGTGATGGCAGTGGTTGATAGGGAAGTGATGGCAGTGATTGATAGGGAAGTGATGGCAGTGGTTGATAGGGAAGTGATGGGCAGTGGTTGATAGGGAAGTGATGGCAGAGGTTGATGGGGAAGTGATGGCAGTGGTTGATAGGGAAGTGATGGCAGAGGTTGATAGGGAAGTGATGGGCAGTGGTTGATAGGGAAGTGATGGCAGTGATTGATAGAGAAGTGATGGCAGTGGTTGATAGGGAAGTGATGGGCAGTGGTTGATAGGGAAGTGATGGCAGTGGTTGATGGGGAAGTGCTGGGCAGTGGACAGTAGGGAGTGAGTTAACACTGTCAGTTTTGCAGCCTTTCATGCAATCACACCACAAAATTGCATCCGTTGCATCCACGGTCATAACAATCCATATGACAATTAACGTGCGAGACTTTCCCTAAAAAAACATAAAAAACCCCACTTTAACAAATCAGATCTATCAGGCAAATCTTATATCTGCCAGGATCTCAGCCCACTGAAGGAGGTTTGTTCAAGTTTTCTCTACATTCCTCAAGCCATTTGACCACACCACAACCTAAACAGGGTTAGGGTTAGGGTTAACCATGTTTACTGTTCAGACCTAGAGCACCACCTGACTGACAAGAGGCACTAACCTGATGGAGAAGGAATTTCCCAACATCTTGCCGGTGTCCGCACTGAGGAAACCCAGCTTCAGTGTGCAGAGGCGTGGGGGCTTCACCTCGTATTTCACAGATAGAATACGCACCAGTTCCATTTCCTGACAAACCAAAAGACACCGGTACATCCACTATACAATGCTTACAACTAAAACGCCACTACATGCATTATAGAAAGCTTACAACTAACAAACGGACCAAGCAAGCTTGTCACAGATGTTTGCAGTATCAGTGAGCTAAAGGATAAATCCTATCCTATCCTCCTATCCTGTCCTGTAACCCGGAGGTCGTAGGGGCACCACAGATGATCGTTTAACCAGCATCTTTCTCTGTCCTCAGCAGCCCTGATGGCTTCGCTTAGTGTCAAACCAGTCCATTCTCGAATGTTGTCTTCCCACATCTTTTTCGGTCTCCCTCTTCTTCTACCTCCTTGCACTGTGCTTTGCAGAATAGTCTTTGCAAGGCCTGATGATCTGGTGACGTGGCCATACCATCGGAGTTTCCGTTTCTTGACCACTGTGAGCAGGTCATCGTGTTGTCCAATGGCTTGTGTGATGGTCTGTCGGACTTTGTCGTTGGTGATGTGTTGGGTATAGGAAATGCCCAGAAGTCTTCTGTAGCACCTCATCTCCATGCTTTGTATTCTTTGTTGGAGATCTGCTGTGAGGGTCCATGCTTCGCAAGCATATAGGAAGATGGAGATGACAAGGGAGCAGTGGTGTTCCTAGGATTAGAGGGCAATAGGACAAAATGTCCTAAATCATAAAACTAATCGGACATCATGTCCTGACTACATAAAAGCAATAGGACATTTAGATTGTGAAGCGAACCGATTAATGGTGCTTCTTTAGAAGACAGTGAATGAGAATAAATATGAAAAAAGTAAAACAAAAACTCTGTTGTGTAAACAGTTTAAAAAAGTTTTTTTTTAAATGCAATGTTTGGCCAGATTATTTTTACGTATACACACACACACGTTGCAGAGGAAGTATGGTGTCGGTTATTTCTTTTTCAAAAGTGTCGAGAGTTGCGGCCCTTTTGTTGTTTGACGGAATGTACTAAAGAGTGATAATAGTCTAGCATTGTCCACTATTCAAACTCGTTTTAACGGCTTTGACACTCCAGTTTGTACAGATGTTTCTTGCAGTGACCGCTCTAGTCATAATACTATTGGACAATGACCGCTAATTTCGCAATAGAATCGGACATTTGACGGGACACAGGTGTTTGCATTCGGTCATTTTCCAAACGAATCGGACCATGACCGATGTCCGAGGCCTCGGGACATCACTGAGGGAGCGCAGCAGTCTTAAAGGATAAATGCATAATCATATTTACTAATTACTGCAAACCAGATAGCTTTCATCTCAAAACCAACCCATTTCCAAACAATAAAGCTGTGACAATCTATCTATATAATTTACAAACTTTGTGGGTTCTTGGGTTTGGTTTGTGCCTTACTCATCTACATATCCTTTGAAATGTTGAATTCAATTATTTCAAACTTGGCCCACTTCCAGTCTCTAACCCGTTTATAGTTTCGGCAGCAACTTGCAAAAAGTCAGTACCATAATAACTAGAAAGGCAAAGCCCATATGAATCACATATTCCTATGAAACTCACAATATTTAACGTGAAAATGAGTGCCCAGAAAAAAACAACATGAAGCTAGGGCATTAAAATGCAAAGCTGGGATGGCCTTGATCCTCACGTGACCTCTCATGCATGTCTGATGAAATAACCCCATGTTGTTGCATACTATAGGTTAAGTAAACAGCCATTCCACTGTATGATGACCTATTTTTCATACGTTTTTGCAAGATCTAAAATGACCTTGACCTTCACAATTAACACAAAAACGAAACACAAATAAGAGATCAATCTATCATCTCTAAATACAACAAGTTTGGACTTTACATTTCTCATAATTTAGGATCAAGGTCACTTCAAAGTACCTACACTAACCGATTTTGGACAGCTCCAGTGATCTTGGCCTTGGAGCAAAGTTGACCAAATGTGTAAAATATATGTGTCTCATTGATATCTATCATGCATCAAAGAATTGTACATTCAATATTAATAACCTAGAAAAACAAAGTGAAATTTTGTGAAAAATTGTCATTTGTTGACCTTGTGACCTTGACCTTGAAGTGAAGTCAAAGTCAAAGCATTTTTTATTCCACAAAAATGAAAATTCATGGGGCTCGGGTACAAATAAGCAACAATGTATTATGCTCTCACACACACATTGGTAAAAAAATTAAATATGTTTTATCCTTCCATGGGTAAGAACATAGTAGGCATAATACATCCATCCATTCATTATTTACAACACAACTAGCTATGCACACGTGCCTAAAAATATAGGCCTCCCGCATAATTGCATTCATTATGGTTTCATCAGTCCTAAAAATAGACGACCCCAGCTATTATCCTACACATGTCTCATATTTATACACACCTTCAGCTCCCACAGCAATAAAAAGATTCATTTCATTAGCATATTACAACAACAAACAAAAAGTCATTCATTCACTGATCATTTATGAGGTATCATTATATACCATCTTACCATGTTTGGTTGTGATAGTTAAAATAGGTTCACTTGCAAGTTTTGCACAGACAGACAGACAGAGGGACATTTTTAATAAAATGTAATTTTGGAACTATTTAAAGACTTATCTCACACAGATTTGCAAAAAATCTTTTTTTTGTTCTGTTTTGGGTTGAGTATATAGACTCACATTGCTATGCATGCGAGTTAAAAACTGTCCCAAAAAAAAAAACACCCAAGATTTTAACTTTTATTTTAAACAGTGCACGAAAATATTCCTGCTAAAAGAGAAGATTTTTTGGAGTGACTATTAATTATTTAGTATCATACTGAGAATTGAAGAAGGCGATCAGAATATCTCCCAAATATTTCCCAAAATAATTCGTGTTGCGTTACTTTTCTTTTTACTGGTGCACAAGGAGAGCAAGGAGAGAAAAAGAAAGAAAAACCAAGAACAGCAAAGAAAAGGGACAAGGAATAAAAAAGCTTGACAGAAAAGGATTTTCTCACCCGCAGATTGGGGTGTTTCTGCCAAGGGTGCATAGCAAAGGGACCAAACTCATAGGACTTGTGTCGCTCCACGGCTTGGACGTAGAGTTCGTGGCCCTGGCGGAAGTACATTACTTCATCACCAACTTGAGGCACATAAGGGGATTTGCGCGGAATGGTCCCCGTCAGCCAGTCAGGGGGACGGAACTCATCCTTCAGTTCAGTGATGGGGGGGAGTGCGGCCAACCCTCCCTTCTTCTGTACAAAATACAGCAACTTTACATCAACACATTAATAATAATGATAATAATAATAATAATGACAATAATACTAATTTATGCAAATCTTTTCCCATTTCAGCCATTCAACATATTAAAGAAAAACTTTTTAAAACAACACACACCAGATAAAGAAGAATAAATAAATAAATAAATAAGTATATAAACAGCGCCATACCTTGGCAGGTCTCTTCTCTTTCCTGGACGCAGACGCCGCTGAAGATGAACCAGCTGCACCTCCAGGCTTCTTCTTCCCTCGCTCCTGACCGTCTTCCTCAGCAGATGGCGCCCTCCGTTTCCTCTCGTACACTTTGTACTCTTCGTCATCCTCATCGTCATCGTCTACATCGAAATCTTCATCATCGTATTCGACGGAGATGTTGTCTTCCTCTTCACTGGAAGAGTCCACGATGCGGCGTTTAGGTCGACGGCTGGAGCGACGGCTGGGTCGGTGAGAGGGGGCAGTCTCGTCCATGGTCCAGTCAGATGAGCTGTCCCTGGAAACAAAAGACCTTTATTTGACGTTTGTCAGCAACACCAAACCCCAAATACTTCCTTCCTTTAAATCATACACAAGACTTTGATTCTAAGGCACAAAAATACTCATGTTTATAAACAAAGAGATTTCTGTTATGTTGCAAAACATGTCAAAATAATATAAACTACTACAATCACTGGAAAGCAAATGATGAAACAGAAGAACCGGTATTATTTTATAGTCAAATTTAAACACAGATGCACAAGTGGTTTTTGTTTTTGATAGCCAAATTTAAATAGAGGAGAACCGCTTGATTGGTAACCAATTTGAAATACAAAATGTGTTTAGAAATGTAAACAAAAGCATGAATCGTCTTACAAATTGACATTCTGTATAAAGCTTTTGGAACATCAATACCTTTGAGCTTCAATAGACAGAAAATAGCTCATGAGCACAACTAATCTCTAACACAACACATTCAAAACATGGACACACACACACACAAACACGATCAAGCATGCTCACATACACCCTCTATCCTCTATCCCTAAATTATCACACCCCTCTACACTATCCTATCCCGTAACTCTGAGGTCGTAAGGGCACCACAGATGATCGTTTAACCAGTGTACTCCATCTTTCCCTGTCCTCAGCAACACTGATGATTTCGCTCAATGTCAAACCAGTCCATTCTCGAATGTTGTCCTCCCACCTCTTTTTCGGTCTCCCTCTTCTTCTGCCTCCTTGCACTGTGCCTCCCCTCTACACATACACAAAAACATAAAAGCACACAACTCTCACCTCTCACCATTCTCCCTCTTCCGTCCAACCCTCCTCATCCCTCCATCAAACACTTACTCCTCAATATCATCCTCCGCCTCCTCTTCTTCCTCCGTGTCATACAGGGCGCGTGTGGTCAGTCGGTTCCTGGCCGTCTGCTCTCTGGCTCGGGCTGCCTGCTCCTTGGCTTCCTTCTTCCTCCTCTCCTCTGCCGACAAAAACGGCTGGCTAGCTGCGGCTCGCCCTGAACTGCCGGGCTGAGCGGAGAGAGGCTTTTCCTGTCGCCTCTTGCTTTCGACGAAGAAGTTGGCGACCTCCTGTTCCGCGAACTCTAGGCGTTTGGTCTCTGACATCCTGTGAAACAAGAGGTCACAATCTTTCACAGGAGGAGAAAAAAATAAGTTTCTATTGGAGGGGAGATAATCCTGTACAAGTTTGCCATTAATGTAGCCAGCGCTACGGTGTGGGACAACTGCGGCCAAGTCAAACATTGTTAGATATTTCTCAAGCGCCCATATCCCATCTACTCTAAAGTGCCTTGAGCTTGGTTAATTTGGGGATAAGTGAGCTATTCAACAATATCTTTATTATAAATAAAGAGAAACACTACCTCAAACAATGACAATCAACCTCTCGCAAAGAACAATCAGGACCAAGCAAAAGATTGAATATAAGTGGTCTTCGAAGTAATGGAGACTTTTAACATGTAATTCTTTGACCTTCCTTTACTATATTTCTCTTTAACAAAGACAGCAGTGTAGGTTCATTTAATTAAACAGGGCAGTTTTCACTCAAACAGGCAAACCTGACGCTAGCTGATGTGTAAGAGATCTATCAAGCATAGGCTGTGTCCTCAACAGCCTTACACTTAAATTGGGGTCCACATCGTTTTCTGTGCACAGACTGCTCTATAATCTTAGCAGCAGCCTGACAGTGTCCGAAACAGTCTATTGGGAAAACTACCGCACACCTTTGGGCCACATGCCAAATGTTCACAGTCGGTCAAGATTTGCGTGGACTTACTTCAGCACAGCGGGCTGCAGTTTCTTGACAACCACTCGTTTGCTGAGGGCGTCCAGCAAAGTGGAGGAGGCCGGTTGCTGTTGCATGTTGCCCAGGGAGTGCCGCACACCCTCTTCTTCACCCACACGCCGCATCCCGATGCCACCTGCTGGCAAATCATCTTCAACGGTCACATTACAAAAGGGCTTCAACACTACTCACACCAGCTCAATTCCTATGCGATCAGCACTTATCGGCGCGTCCTCCTTTCCCATGCTGCAGGCTATTTATAGCTTGCCGGCACTCTCCCCTTCCCCCCTTCTCTTTCAGACAAAGGAAGCCAAGGGCCCCATGAAACTTGCGCTGTTTAGCACAGGATTTAAGCAGTGTGGTGATGATTGTCGCATATATTTGTTACTTGCTCACAAACTTGTATTCGTAATGCACTGAATTTTGGTGAGGTTTGTTGAAATCGTTTAAACTATATTGTGGCGAAGTTTCACAAACGCTCTACCGTTAGTTTAGTTTTTATGATTTTTTTGTTCGTGTTCTAGATTTGCAGTGATTGCAAATTACATTATATTTTCAGTTTGTTTGTTCTGAGTTCTGTTCTGTGTTCGATTTGGGATAGTCAAGGTATTAGTCGGTGAGTGCATGTGGCGTTTTCTGTAAAGAAACTTTAATATGTATACTTCAAGTTGATGTGATTTTAAAAATATATCCTCCACTGGAATTGTGTTTAAGTGGGTTTTTTTCGACTGTGGTACATTACTGGCAAATTGTGTGCAATAGGTGCCCAATTCCTTAAGAGTTTACGGCAGTTTCGTCTTTAATTCATGTGGAAGACCTAGTTTATGTTGTACTGGAAAGTTTCAGTTAGCTTTCAGTTTATTACGTCAAAAATTATACAATAAAAACAGTAATCACTTTAAAAAATAATCTGCATTTCCAATTAATATTACCCTCTTTGTCTTAACATCCATATTTCATTGTGTAACCAGTGTCAGTGTGACGATAAACAAGAGTAAAAGCTAGCAGTGACTCGAAGAACTCGCTGTATGGGAAGATCCTGATGCTCATGTCGTACAGGGGTGACTGACAGTTACACAAATACACACAGCATGCACTCATCCCTTTCTCCATCCCTTTAAAGTGAAAGACATATCAACAGAACGATTGTGGCCACTATACGGAAGAAGTAGAAGGACGTACATATAACATTAAAATGGATTGTGAACCTCAAATAGCTTATACAGAACAGTATCACAGAGAGAAGTTAAACTCTTTTTGCCCAATGTGTGGAGAAAGATCAATAAGCATGAACATTCTCCGTGGATATAGCAACTCGATTGCAGGCAAGCTTCAAAGCGGGGAAGTAAACACGAGTCTTCTACCTTGTATCATTAAAAGGACTCGAGACGGGACCCGACCGTGAGCGATGCTACGCTGCCACGACTCCAGTCGCGGCCCGTCATAGATGTGTTAATCATTGAATTACAAACTCTGAAGATGTAGGAATAAAACCAAGCATATTTTAGTTGAATGCCCAGTTCTAAGATGAAATGTTTGAGAAATATTAAATGAGTTCCTTGATGTCTTATTATTACTCCACTTTCTCAGTTGGCACTTGTGGCAACCTGCACTAAAAACTACTGAATGAAAGAACCCCCTGACCCTTACCTTCTTGTACCCGTGGCCTTTCCGCTCTGGCTTCTGGCCTCCTTCCAACCTGGTCCAACCGGTTCTGCAACTCGCGGATCCTGTCGTCAATGCTGGGGCGAGCCGCTCGGTCAATGTTCCCTGCTACCTGCCCGCCTTCATCTTCTGTGTCCTCGTTGTAGGCTGACAGAGCAGACAAACAAAACAACGTCGTAAAAGGTGAGGTAAACGCCCTTTTAAAACGAGCAACAGGAACAAGGCCATTTATCACTGTCAACTTAGCAGTATGATTTATCTGGTGGTTCAGTGTTAATTTAAGTCCTTACTCTTTTTTTCCAGGGACAGTTATTCTCCTCTGCCCTATCACCTATGGTGCGTGTAGACCTTAAAACTTCAATGTTCAACGCTACACATGGTTTTTGTAAGTGTTCATTTCCTGGCCGTGTTGTGACTCAGCTTATTCTCAAGGAACAAAAGGCAAACACGGAATGATGGGCCACCCTCGGAACCAAGTTCTAGATACAGCAAATTGTTTTTAGAAACTGGTGCAGCACAACAATGACCTTGACCTTTGAGAAAGTACAGCTACCCATGATGTTAAAGGCTTAGTAGCAGTTATTTTGACCACGCCCATTTCACACATCCTTGTAACATTCACAGTGAGTGTTGCCTCCCCCCCCCCCCCCCCCCCCCCCCCCCCCCCCCACACTGAAAAAACACAAGCTTACAACAAAAAAAGACTCTTTGGGAAGTATAGTTATATTTTCAGTGAATAAGTTCAGTGGTGTGCGTGCCTATAAATAGCCACAGCCGGTGACAAGCCAGCCAACATTCTGGAGCTAAAATTAGCAGT
The DNA here is from genome assembly GCA_036898135.1 of Oncomelania hupensis. NCBI lineage: Eukaryota > Metazoa > Mollusca > Gastropoda > Littorinimorpha > Pomatiopsidae > Oncomelania > Oncomelania hupensis. The sequence continues at coordinate 5,905,049 of CM072515.1, forward strand.
ACCAAAGCCAGTAAGAGCATACATAAAAACCATTGCTAGTAAGATTTTTCGTTTTATGCTGCTAAACTAGACTCTACCCTAGTCACCAAAGACGCACACTTCAAGCTAAGTAGTTTACTCAGAAATAGGGTCCAAAGGTCACATGGCTGTACCTTTACAAACAGAAAAAACAAGTCCCTGTCAGATCCAAAATTGAACATTCAAGCCTTAGCGGTTGGTTTGAGCAAGGACAGCCCGCTTTATCATGGTGTAGTGTACAAACAATGGCCACTTTATCATGGTGTAGTGTACAAACAATGGCCACTTTATCATGGTGTAATGTACAAACAATGGCCACTTTATCATGGTATAATGTACAAACAATGGCCATTTTATCATGGTGTAATGTACAAACAATGGCCACTTTTTCATGGTGTAATGTACAAACAATGGCCACTTTATCATGGTGTAATGTACAAACAATGGCCATTTTAAGGTAAACCCGTTCTCGCCAACTGAATGTTAGCAAGGTTGTTCACCTTGGTCATTGTCAGCATGGCGACCATAGTTATGGTCAACTGAATGTTAGCAAGGTTGTTTACCTTGGTCATTGTCAGCATGGCGACCATAGTTATGGTCAACTGAATGTTAGCAAGGTTGTTTACCTTCGTCATTGTCAGCATGGCGACCATAGTTATGGTCAACTGAATGTTAGCAAGGTTGTTTACCTTGGTCATTGTCAGCATGGTGACCATAGTTATGGTCAACTGAATGTTAGCAAGGTTGTTTACCTTGGTCATTGTCAGCATGGCGACCATAGTTATGGTCCTGGTTGACAGGGTCCCCTTGTTCCGCTCTTTGTTCATTGGGCCACTCGGGAGCAGCGGCCGGTTCGTTGTCCTGGTCACCGTTTTCACCCAGCACCTCGGACACACCTGAAAACACATGACTGAAAATCAACAGGTGTGTTAAACACAGGATGTAACTATCATAAGGTCTCAACACAACCCCGCATTTGGTTACACAGTGATCGCTCTAACAGCTTTTGCCAGCCTACCAGTGTAACGGATTGTTAACCAGAAAACCAGCACCATAAATACCAATGAATTTATGAATTGTTATTGATGAGATTATAAAGTTTTCTGACTTTGATTCTGAAAATATTTGGAGAAGTTTCGCTACAAAAGTTCGTGGTCTTTCACCTTTGGATTGTAAAGAAAGGTGCTCGTAAACTGCTCTGATATCACTAACAAAAATTAGTTCCCGCTACAAAACGAAATGAAAACCATGCACTTTTGAAAGGTCCATCCAACTTAGTGAAAAAAAGTGTCCACCACAATAATGATGATAATAATAATAATTCAATTTATATAAGGCACATCTCACAGTACATTACATTACATGATTATTGCTTTAGGTCCAGCGGACTCTTACGAGCCAAATCAGGACCACATCTCACAGTACATGGCGATTCATGACGCCATCAAACAAATGTGTTTGCACGCAAAAGTTTGCAACAAATACGCCTTCACCAACCTCTGGAATCAAATCACTGATCAATCTAACAAATGAATGAAACCCTCTCAATAATGGTATTGGAAGCAGCGAATGGAACATTTCAAAACTTCAACATTTGATTTTCATTGCTTCTCCTCTCCTAGTAGCCATCTCCTTTGCCTTTACACTATATGCGTTGAATGATGAATGTGAGTTTGCTGTGTACGTGACAGTGTGTGACGTGTATTTTGGCACAGATCGCAATGTCTTAAGCCTGACTGATGATTTGGGGAGGAGCACGTAAAAGCCTATGGGTATTATTATTAATCTTATAGTTACTGACCAAACTCATTCTCCACTACATGCGGCACCAGGTTTTGCAGTTTCATTTTCTCTCTGCCTGGCACAAAGCGCTGCATCTCAGCAGGATAGGGGTTGCCCTCGATGTTGACCAGGAAGGGTGGAGGCATCAGGTGAGGGAACTGGTCCGTCTGCTCGTCAATAGGGAAACCTTCGGGGCTATGACGCAGCGGTCGGTAGTCTGTGTGGAAGAACACCTCTTTGGGCACCTGTCACATAATGAGAACAATTAAATTAAAATATAATACATTAAAAATAAGGAAGAAAATATAATAATAACAATAATAATATTAACTCTTAGCGTACTATAAGGTTTTCTGTACATTTGCGCCTATATCCTGTAAGGATTTCAAGTTTATTGCAATAAATTGGGTTATGAATTTGAAAAATTTATTTGTCACATTAACTTTATATTTTAGGATATGTTTACAAAATGGTTATTCTATGTACCCAAAGAACCATTTTGACTTTAGTACTATTTTTACCTGTTGGAATCTTGTAATTAATTCATAATTACAGGTATTTTATGGACTATGTTAATAAAACAACAAGACAGTGTGAATTGCATGTGAATGTGTGTACAGACAGTCAACACAGACAAGAAAACTCACTCTGGTTGTCTACACCAAGTCCTTGTGCTCTTTCAGCAATAAGCTGATCGATAAGGTTACCAAACTCACTATTACTGTCGGAGCCATCCCCTGCCATCATGGCCGAAAATTTGGCAAACTCAAACCTCAAACAAAATCTTTAAAAAAGTACACAAAACCACGTCAAACTTGCGAAAACGATAGCGGAAAACACACGGGAACCTTTCCGGAAGTTGACTAAACCTTCTCTCACGCACTGGAGAGTTCCTATTTCCTGTGATTTCATGACTAAAAGGTGCACTAACGAGGCGCGCATTATCGCGCTTCAGGATTACGGGCGAGGCGCGCATTACCGCGCTATAGGACGCTAAGAGTTAATAAAAAGTCCATGGAGTACTATTTGTTAAAAAAAGAAGTTCTGGGCTTGCAAAACAAGACTTTAACCATATGCTTGTGACCAAAGAGATAAAATTAAACCACCAAACTGTCAATGATGAATAAAAGACAAAATCATAAAATACCTTCTTGATCTCCTTGTTTTCACCGATGCCGAAGAACAGCAGGTATCCATGGGCATCAGTGGCAGCAAAACCATTTCCATCCGATGTGAACCGGCAATCATAAACCGCCCCGTAACCTTGTCCTGGGATCTGGAGGAAACAAAAAGTCAAGGTCATGTGCAAATTTCTTTCAAAAACACTATATCGATGTCTACAGGATGGATGAAAAGTAACCCCCTAATAAAAATGGCCGATAACTTATTGTAAATGGTGCTGCATGTGCATGAAACAAAAGTTAATGTGATCCTTACAGCAGACCTGCCTACTCCCCTCAGAGTAAAAGCGGGAGACATTAACAATGGGACATGGCATTAGCGTTAAGCAGGACGTGTTTGCAAACAATAAAAAATGGAATAATATGTATTTCGTGACAAGTCAAAAGCGTGAGTCTCCCGCCAAAAGCGGGAGAGTAGGCAGGTCTGTTACAGTAGTAAATTGAATTGCTGATCTTTGATTTTATTTCACAATGACGAGGGAGCGCAAAATAGCCCGTTAACCTGACACTTGGGTCTTAAAATGTTCTTTTGTCTTTGTGTCAGCTAACACATTGAATACCTGGGTCTGGGACTCTGAACTTTGGCTGGGTGGCTGTACGTGCCACGGTTTGAAAATGTAATGGGCTGGGGCGGCGATTGTGCGGGGGATGAAGGGGGAGAGGCTGAATGTTTGGGGTTGTTTTTAGTTCAACTGAGAGCTGTGATGAAATGGTGGGCTGCAAGTTTGGTGCTGCTGGCTTTTATGATTTGATGATCTATTCTATACTGGTTTTGGTGTGAGTGTGGCTGTCAACGGTTGTTAAACACTGCCAAATAATTGTCCTTGCTGTTAGTTGTGACAATAAAGATTGTGATCTCCTTCACGACAGTATCAGGGAAAGGGCCGTCATGGGTGGCTCTCATCATTGTGACCTAAAATCGCAAGTCAGCAAGTAAATTCAAACAACAACAACAAATCCCCACCTCCACCAAATGAAATAAAAAGTAATGAAGCACATACATCGTTTTTGAATAGCTTGATCTCATTACCGCTGACGATGTCCCACAGAATGATCTTGCCATCATGGCCTGCAGACAGGATGATTCTGGAGAACACCGGGTTGGCATCCAACACGTACACCTCATCTTCATGACCCTGAGAGAACACAAACAAGGAGTCAAAACAACCCACATACAATATAACATTAGCAGTCACATAATACAGCATACAAGGCCATACTTTATTTTTTCTTCTCCACTTTGACCCATGCATTTTACAAAAGTTGCTCCTATGGGTGGTTAAAATCTGTCGAAACGAAGTCAAGATTGGAAATAGTTTAAACAACTGACAAACCCATCCACATGCAAGCAACCGACATGAATACAAACAACTCAGCTTTGAAGGGAAGGGTACCTTGCATGTCTTATAATCTGTGTATCATTTTCTTGTGCGTCCTATCATATGCTCAACCTTACGTATGGAGGAAAATTGGATTTTTATTCAAATTTAGGGGGTGATGCGGCTTGGCTTATAAAGTGGATCGCCTTGCAATACGATAAGTAAAACGATGTGAAGCCCTCAGAACCAAAGAATATGACCAATGTTTATGTCATTGACAGAGGACCCACCAACCCTTTAACACGTGAATCTACACTACACCTAACCCAGGCATGCCTACCCTCAAATTGAAGTTTCCATATTAGCTTTTTCAAATTTCAGTATTACTATTATGATTTCTGTATTTACTTTTACTACCTATTGTTTTTGCACTCATCCTTTTTGATATTATGCGAAGAATCCAGTGATAGATTGATTTGCTGCCAAAATGTTCTTTTTCTTCTCCAAAGCCTCGTAATTCTTGATATGCTGTGGGCCTTCCGCGTGCCGCTTGATGTCGTTTATATCACCGGCGGAGATGCCAAACTGGTTGGCACAAATCGTACTTTTGAGTCAGTGCTGCCGTGAATAACGAAAGGACACTTTTCCCAATACGAGGCAAGAAATGTCGGCCCCTTGCGCATTTTTTTTTTGAAGATTCAGATTCACAATCACTTTGCTTAGCCATTCGTTTGGACGCCATGTTTTAAATTCTGTCTCACGAGCACCAATCTTTACTGCGACTGTGGAAAAACTGGTTCGGCAAACATCGGTGCCTCTACCGGAAACTTTGATGCCACGTGTCTCTACTGCGACTGCACATTGCGGCATTAAACCGGGTTCGGGCGTCTTCGGAAAAAGGTCACGCGGTGCATTACCACAGGCCAATGAGTTTGATATTTTATCCAAATGTTGTTTTTATGTATTTCTGGACCGTGAAAGAAATATTCGTATTCTCCGTAGCGCTTGCCGAGTTTGTCAAATTTCCTGAAAAAATACGGAAATTCCGTACGGGTAGGCATGTCTGCTAACCCAACAGTAGCCAAAAGGAATAATACAGAACATGTGAATATGTGGAAATAAATTGTAAGTGAGAAAAAAGGACAGGTTCATACAGACTTCTGAACGCAAAATTTCAGGACATTTCAAGGGCTTTGAAGGGCCTTTTTGTGAAAATTCCTGAGGCATGAAATACATAAGTCACGATATTTACAAATTTAATCTTCGCACTGATTAAAATTTTAACTTAGAAATACGAATTTTCTCGAACGCAAAGTGACTTCTGGGGCTACACAATAACTATCACAACTTCCTGCGGTGATTATGTCCCTTTATGAGCAGACGCCGTTTTCATCACGGTACATAGCTTCTACTTTACGGCCTTTCATAATAACAATTCTGTCTTTCCATTTTTATTGTCTTAACTTCATTATCATTTCTACTTTTAGCCTAGGCTTGATCTTCAAGGGGTTTTCAAGGGATTGATTAAATTTCAAGGGTTTTCAAGGTCTTGAAAAGGCATCTCAGAATTCAAGGGTTTTCAAGGGCGCGTACGAACCCTGAAGGTGCTAAAAGGAGACCCAAACCAAAACTAAATAAATGATATAACTAAAGCCAAATGAGCCTGCCTCACCTTAAGTACATGTAGGAGAGAGCCATGGTGCGAGTCCCAGACCTTGATGGTGAAGTTGTTGATGGCAGTGATGACATAGGTGTCGTCCAGATTCCAGCTGACCATGGTCACACGAGGGCAGTCCTTTCCTGTACCAAGTTCGTTCATCACCATGCTCCCTTTGCTACAACGACAAATTAGATTTAAATCAATAAAACCACCTTCTACCTCAGACCAGCACAAACAGCAGAACAGCTGTCCCAGTCACTAAAGTTAAGGCTAAAGTTTAATAATAGTGGAGAATGCCTCGACACAAAACTCACAAAATAGAATGCATATGTGGCAGTGTCCAAGCTTTCTCCATTCTATTGGACATATTGGCCAACAATGACTTTAGTGGGTGTTCCTAAAGTCACAACAGGGGCAAATAACATGCAAAAGACAGAACTCTGATATCTTTATTACATTATCAGTCACACACGTTTGAATCAGGAAACTCGGTGGAGGATGATTTTTTAGGAAATGGAAGCTAGAGATCTATTATAAAGTACAGCATAAGTCATTAAAAAAATAAAATAAAAAAAATAACCCTGAGACACTGCGCTCTTACTCCTTTAGATGAGAGTATACACCAAGGTCTAGTTTGTGCAAGCATGCATACCATCATATGGACTTTAAAAGATCCTGACGCTCATGTCCTAGTGAGTATCGGCACCACAAATACACCCAGTACGCACTATTTTCCCCTTCTCCCCATCCACGATCGCCCAGGATTGTGCTCAGTCGTCTGGGCGTCAGACTATGCGCTCCTTGGGCGGCATGAGATAGATCCTGTATTGACCAGCGTCTTGAGCGACTCTTGAACTGGAAAAGGGCTATATAAGATTGATTAAATAATATCTTCTTCGCTACAAAACTCTCTCAAAACTCCTCATTTGTGTATGGAGCTATTGGACGCTTTCTGCCAAATGGTCACAAGGGCTTTCTATGGTACTATTATTTAGCAATGTGGGCATTTTATATGTATGTGTTTTGTTAATATTTAATAATGATGCTTATATTCTATTTTGTTTTTGTAAACGGGGATTCGATAAATTTAGAGTATAGCCTCAGCATCTCTTGCATGGGATGCCTTTATTGTAAAGTGACCGGCTGGTGGAGTGCCTTCAGGGTTACCATTAGGGTTGTTTCAGCAGATCTGTTATACCGATCATGGGTGAGCCCTCTTTCGACCAAGTTGTGGTCCTGATTCAGCTCTTTGCATTCTGCTGGACCCTATGAACAATGAATATCTAAACTGATGAAATAAAAAAATAAATCATACGTTTTGGAACAAAATTTCCATAGGAATGTTCCTGGTATCAAAATGATGGAGAAGGTTTACTCAAACGAGACTGCAGCTCAAAAAAACTTTACAAAACCCTTTCAACTTTCAATGGAAGGTCAATCAATTCAGTGAATACATTATTAGGAACAGTGTTTAACATGAATGCAGCTTTGATCACCACCAATATCACCAACACAAACCTCAGTAGCTATTGACTGACCTGTCAAGAGTGGTCGCCATGCTCAGCACTTTGGATCTCCACTCTTGCTTTTCGTAGTGCCAGATGCGTGCTGTGCCATCACTGGAGCCACTGACAAAGCGATTGCTGGTGTTGCTGTAGCAGATGGAGTCCACCCTGTCCTGAAATATTTCAGCAAGAGGTTACACTCCCCCAAAAATAATAAATAAAAAAAATAAAGAAAAAAAATCGAAGACTAAATAAATACATTAAAAAAACCTAGAAGGGTGAAGCCCATATTTCTTACATGCTCCTTATTGAACTGGCAATATTCTACATGAAAATAAGCGCGGCATTAAAATGCAAAGTAATACTGAATTTGATCTCGTGGTGATCTTGACCTTGTGATGACTTTGACTTCTAGTTCTACAAGAATGAGAAGAAGAAGAAGAAGAAGAAGAAGAAGAAGAAGAAGAAGAAGAAGAAGAAGAAGAAGAAGAAGAAGAAGAAGAAGAAGAAGAAGAAAAAAAAGAAGAAGAAGGAAGAGGAGAAGGAAAAGCAGGGGGAGAAGGAGGAGGAGAAGAATAACAAACAAAAAATAATGATGATGGTGATGATAATGATGAATGATTTCTCTGAGATAAAGTATTCTGAAAATTATTATGCTGGTGATGTGTTTGATAACCAGACAAGCTTATACCCTAAAATGCGAGTTTCAGGAACAAAATTTTTTTTCCCGGAAAAGGCCAGGATTTTCCGGAATACAATCCAAAAGAAAAGTACCTTGTATTTACACTAAGTACATGCTGAAATGTCTACTTCAGTTACTGTTGTTTCTGAAGAGACCTATAGTACGCACTCTTCAGATCTCTGTAATCCTGTAATCGCGCACTGAGCATTCAACAATGGATGGAGACAAGTGCATTATAAATGGACATCATCATACTCTACTTCCCAGCTCCCTCGAAAGACATTTTCCAGCTTGGACTTGGCAATGAGCAGAGTTCACATGTGGTGCAAAGACAAAAGGTTGCCCCTTTGTTGCCCACCACAAGGCGTGGCCACTTTTCTGGGTAGTCCTTTTGAATCCTTCGCTTCTTTTTCTACATATCTTTTGGAGTTGTTCGTTCTTTTTTTGCTGTCCTTTTCTTCCACAGACATATGCCGTTTGGTAGCCCCCATCTTTACCACTAGTATGGAAGTTTCCAGAAGCCGCTCTGCACATGCGCATCCATTCTGAATTAGAACGCGCATGCGCACTAACTCGGCTTAACTTCCACAGAGGTGGTGAAACACTCCTCGGCAAATTGGGAGGGAAATGTGCTGCCTGTGCTCTGATTGACAGGCAAAATCAGCGACTTTTGTTTTTATTTTTGGAAGAAAATTTGCTGACCGGAACATGCAAATAGAATTCGAATTTCTGGAACGTTGTTTTTATTTTTTTGATTTTCTGTACCAAATACGGCTGTGCCGTAAAGGTTGGAATGTCTGCAGAACTCTACAACAAACAGGAGGGTATGAGAGAGAAATGCTTACTGCATGCGCTCCTTCCAGCTCACATATCTTAGTTGGTTGGACTCTGTGAAGAAAGTAGACCCGAATACAGTGGTCCGTGTGTCCGGTGGCCACGAACATCCCACCAGGGCTGAACGACGAACACAAAATCTGAGCCCCAGAGTGTGACCGTTCCACAAACTTCTGTGGCTTGTTGCTGTGGACACCAAGATAAGTGGACATGTTAAGGGTATTACACTTCTCTCTGTTGCCCAAACATGCAACTAACACGACACAGAACATACATGACACAGAACAAACATGACACAGAACATACATACAGTACACAATAAGCCGTTTGCTGCTCTCGGAATACATTGGAGTGCTACTAGAATATAAAGGCAAGCAGCACAGCTGGACCCAAAAACTACGCTGACCCCAATCTGAGCGTCACAGGCTGCTGAGGGCCCCTATCTGCACACAGCCTACGCTTGATAGATCTCTGATACTCAGCTAGCGTTAAGTTCGCCTTTTTGAAGTCTATGCAATAACCCATTCTGGCTTCTGACATACACCTGATACAGTATATCATAGAAAATCTTGTTCATTATTATCTAAACTCCAATTTACACACTTCCTCAAAAACTACAGCTGGTATCAGAGATGCCTAGGTGCCTTGATGCCTCTCAGTAATTTGGCAACTTGTTTTCAGTAATTTTGGAACCTTTTTCAGTAATCATCAGTAATTCTTTTAAAGCTAATATAAACACACAAAAACTAAGCAAAAAACTAAATTCTATTTCACTGTCAGACTCCTCGGTTTTGTGCTTTCGGTTGGAAGCCATTTTAGAACTCTCGCTTGGTCACGTGATCACCTCTCGTAACATTTCGCGCAAGCTTCACGGTTACAAAAAAGCCTCCGACGAACCGTTAGCTTCGCGGTTAAAAATAAGAGCCTCAAACGAACCTATAAATATAGGCATCAGCTGCGCTATGAAAATCCGTAAAATTGATCGCTGCAAATCCGTAATTTCGCTAATTATTCCGTATTTCCGTAGTAACTATTGTTTTTCCGTAAAATTACGGACGTTCCGTAATACTAGGCATCTCTGTGGTATGCTGCTCACTAAATATACGAATAATTACACACCAACCCCCCCCCCCCCCCCCCCCCCCCCCCCCCCCCCCCCCCCCCCCCCCCCCCCCCCCCCCCCCCCCCTCCCCCCCCCCCCCCCCCCCCCCCCCCCCCCCCCCCCCCCCCCCCCCCCCCCCCCCCCTAAAAAAAAAGAAGAAAACAAAAACAAAAATAGGATAATAATAATAATAATAATATTTTGAAAAATAAATGCCTAAAATAAAAGAATCCGTACAACTTACTTGAAGTGATATGTTCTGGCATTCCACAGCCAAAAGCACACACAACCGTCTCCTCCAGCGGACATAAGAATTCGAATGTCTCCTTGGCACTGAGGGCTGAACTGTTTAACACAAAAGACGAGACAATACAGCGCTGAGGATGAGTAACAAGTACGCTCATCATAAGTATCATCCATATAAACATTACCAGAAATGCATACACAACGGCAATCATTTTATTAACATAGGCAGAAATGCATAGGTATAATGGCAACCATCTTGTGTCTTGCGTATCACAAACTGGGATTGTTACAGTATAATTTTCACACTGTCTATACTGTTGACTATTACTCACCAATTATTATTACTTCTTTTTTCCTTACTTCCATTCTGAACACAATTTATTTCATTTTGTGAAGTACTGTTTTGCATTTGAAGCACACAAAGCACAAATAAAACAAAAAACCAAAATAGAAGGGCAAAGCCCATAAGACTCACATGCTCAAAATAGAACTCAAAATATTTAACTTTAAAATGAGTGCCCAGAAAAAAAAATTAAATGATTGCTTTAAAATGCAAAATAATACAGACTTTGATCTTTCTAAGCTCTTGATCTTGATCTCTGGCTCCAAATACACTCATGTACTGTCAAATAAACTACAGCAAAAGTTAGGATGACCTTGACCTTCAGTGACCTTGACCCTTTTGTGATCTCTCATGTATTTCTGATCAAATAACCCAATGCTGTTGCATACTATAGGTTAAAAAAACAGCCATTCCACTATAAGATGACATATTTTTTGATGTTTTTGCAATGCCTATAATGACCTTGACATTCAACAGATCAACACAAAATCTGAAATATGAAAGACCAAACTATCATCTCTAAATACAACAAGTTTGGACTTTCTATCTCTCATAGTTTAGGATCAAAGGTCACTTCAAAGTACCCATACAAACCGACTTTAAACAACTGCAATGACCTTGACCTTGGAGTAAGGTTGACCAAATTTGCATAGTGTCTCATTGATATCTATCATGCATCAAAGAATAATACGTTCAATATTAATAGCCTAGAAAAAAAAGTGAAAATGAAAAAAAAATTTTTTTAACACTAACATTTGATGACCCTGTAACCTTGACCCTGAAGTGAAGTCATCCATTCATTGATCAGTTGTGAGGTCTCATGGTTATACATCATTTTACCACGTTTTGGTTGTGATAGTTGAAATAGGTTTTGAGTAATTAACCACTTTAAAGTTTTTGCAAAGACAGACGGCAGACAGAGAGACCGACGGACACTTTTTTTTCGATATCATTTTTGGACTATTTAGGACTCACGCAGATTTGCAAACATCTGTAATTGTTGTTTTTTAATGGGAAAAGGGGGGAGGGAGAGGGGAGGGGGGGGTAGAGGCGAGTACATAGACTGACATTGCTATGCTGGACCGATTTTGTATTTGTTTTGTTGTGATTTATCTGCCTGTACTTAGCTCAGAAATGTGCATTGTGCAGTTCATGTCTTGCTTAGATCAAAATTAGCCTGATTTTAGTATACCAATCCATATTTTTGTCATTACAATCCACGTTACTGGTACCTGCAGGGTGTTGATCACTCCATTGTGACCCTCGAGCACGGCCACAGGGGCCTTGGTCTGCAGGTTCCACACACGTACACTCTTGTCGTTGCTGCCGGTGGCCAGCAGGGTGTTCTCGAAGTTCACCGCCATGTCCGTCACCTCCTTGGTGTGTCCTCGCAGCGTGGCTAGCAAGCGCCCGCTATAGGCATGCCACACCTTGACCAGCGTGTCATCAGCTCCCTGCCAGATACCCCAAATAAATGAACACGGTAGTACCAATGAAAATAATAATCATAAATAATAATAATACAGGATACTATCACTCTCAGAGCACACAGAGCTTATTCTAGGATTTTGAAGAAGTGGGGGCAGGCCCCCCTTCTTTGAAAAAAAGGGGGGGGGGGATTAGGCCCCCCTCTGACCAAAACAGTGGGGGCGTCTTCTCGGCATATATAGGGTGTACACACAAACAAATATCCATATCTGTTTTCTCCCGTGATATTCCCGGATAAACTGTGAAACAGTCAAGTGACGCATTCTCTCCAAACAGTAAGTACATACAAATCGCAGACAAAATATATCACAAACTGGTATCTGTAACCTTGCTTTCACAACTGTTGCATAAAAGCTCTGCTATTTTAGAAGATCGGTCATGGGAAAACAGTGTGACTGTTTTCTTCACAGTTCCTCCACGTTGTTGTTTGTAGATTATAGTCACACGACACTTTCGCATATAGGTGACTACTGGACCGATTTATACTGACACCAGCGGGCCAGTTGTTGGTAAAGGGGGAAAATAATATGATCACACGTTGACCAATCCGGGATTCGAACCAGCGACCTTTCGGTTACTAGCAAGACGCTCTTACCAACTGAGCTACCCGGCCCCACTTCCTCCACGGAATTCGAAGTCGAAAAGCGTGCGCTTTTTCGAAGCCATTCTGATTCTGATTGTAAACCAGTTCCAACCGGTCAGGTTCATCGATGCCACACTCAGAAGAAAGGTGATTGGTCAAAAGAATAGCATCGGCCAATGAAAATTTGAGACACATCGCATATACAAGAGAGCAACTTCCGTTTAACTCAGTAAAGCCCGCTTCGATCAAGACATGTAGCGGGATATTTCCAATCTCCGCGGGATCGTGAACGCGCTCATCGAATTTCTTTGCGGGAAAAAAACTTTGTGTGCGTGATCCCGCGCATCCCGCGCCCTAGAATAAGCTCAGGGCACATATTCTTCAAAAGACCTTTTGAAGCTATTGGCTGCTACTAACCTTATAGAGGCACTCTGCCCCGAAAGCAACACGGACTTCACCCCAATCAGCAGTAGGATTAGGAGAAAATATGTTAAGCCAGACTTTCCTACGCCATGCTTTACAAATATATTATTTTATTGTCTGTTGTGTGCGAAAACAGCATTTGTTTTAAACTGAAAATTTACATCCAAAGAATACACCCACACCCAAACCTTTTGCAAGTAAATGTGATCCCAGCTTCTCCCATTTGCAATTATTTTGGACAAATACAATTTCTCATGTCAATGTCTTATATCCACACTACCATCTAAAATATTCACACTGAACGCGTCAGGTAGTGTAAAAAAAAACTACTCACAGTGATGACGTACTGCCCAGAGCGGTCGTACGTCACGCAGTAGATGGCAGTGAGATGGCCAAGCTTGATGTCATGCAGGCCAACGCGGCACAAAAGGAATGGGTGAGTGTTGGGACTAACAAGCCCGGTTGCGTTCATCCGCTGCACATCAAAGCCTCGGACTGGCAAGGTAAAAATATTAGAAGAAACTTTGTAAAATGAAAAAAACAACACAACAATTTAACAACTTTTGGATTACAAAATGCACACGGTGAATTGGGAGGCAACTGATAGTACAATGACAAAATTGATAGATGGCAAAAACCAAGTCAAGTAGACCAAAACTTTTGTTCTTTTTTTTAAACTTTACTACCCAAGTTATTTTTTATGTTATTTTTCTCCAACTGGACTTGAACTTTGCCGGCTCAACAGTTTTATAACAGAACACAAAACATTTGAAGGAAACAAAATAACCGTACCGCAACTCCCAACTCATAGTGAAATTGAACAATAATTATGTACACAGAGCTTATTCTAGGATTTTGAAGAAGTGGGGGCAGGCCCCCCTTCCTTGAAAAAAAGGGGGGGATTAGGCCCCCCTCTGACCAAAACAGTGGGGGCGTCTTCTCGGCATATATAGTGTGTACACACAAACAAATATCCATATCTGTTTTCTCCCGTGATGTTCCCGGATAAACTGTGAAACAGTCAAGTGTCGCAATCTCTCCTAACAGTAAGTACACACAAATCGCAGACAAAATATATCACAAACTGGTATCTGTAACCTTGCTTTCACAACTGTTGCATAAAAGCTCTGCTATTTTAGAAGATCAGTCATGGGAAAACAGTGTGACTGTTTTCTTCACAGTTCCTCCACTTAATTCGAAGTCGAAAAGCGTGCGCTTTTTGGAAGCCATTCTGATTCTGATTGTAAACCAGTTCCAACCGGTCAGGTTCATCGATGCCACACTCAGAAGAAAGGTGATTGGTAAAAAAGAATAGCATCGGCCAAAGAAAATTTGAGACACATCGCATATATACAAGAGAGCAACTTCCGTTTAACTCCAGTTTCCGCTACGTCCTAGCAGACGACAGAAACGTCACAGTAAAGCCCGCTTCGATCAAGACATGTAGCGGAATATTTTTAATCTCCGCGGGATCGCGAACGCGCTCATCGAATTTCATTGCGGGAAAAAAACTTTTTGTGCGTGATCCTGCGCCCTAGAATAAGCTCTGTGTACAAAGAGGTTTTGACATGTTTTTGGAAACTGTGAGAAAAAACCCTTAAAGCCAACATTAATGAAACAAAAACGATGGGTTTACCATTTGGGTGGAAGAATTAGTTAAATGGAAGACTGGGAGATAAGCATTCTCACACACACTACATGCTCAGTCACACACACACACACTCAGTCTTACACAAACACACACTACACGCTCAGTCACACACAAACACACTACACACTCAGTCTCACACACATCAAATAAAATGTAGGAAGGACAACAAAAATGACCAAAGAAGGTATCCTATCCTATCCTATCCCGTAACTCGGAGGTCGTAGGGGCACCACAGATGATCATTTAACCAGCGTACTCCATCTTTCTTTGTCCTCAGCAACCCTGATTGTTTCGCTCAGTGTCAAGCCAGTCCATTCTTGAATGTTGTCCTCCAACCTCCTTTTCGGTCTCCCTCTTCTTCTACCTCCTTGCACTGTGCCTTGCAGGATGGTCTTTGCAAGACCTGATGATCTGGTGACGTGGCCATAGCATCAGAGTTTCCATTTTTTCACCACTGTGAGCAGGTCATCATGTTGTCCAATGGCTTGTGTGATGGTCTTTCGGACTTCGTCATTGGTGATGTGCTGGGTATAGGAAATGCCCAAAAGTCTTCTGTAGCACCTCATCTCCATGCTTTGTAGACTATAAAGAAGCTAATGGCAACTAAAGAAGGTAATGGTAACCAAAATTTAATTTGTATCATTGTGTATTACATATTTTACTAAACTGCAACAAGATACAAAGCAAAACAGAAAAAGAAGTCAGTCATTGTTTTGTATTGGCTCCTGAGATGTAAGTATGTAAAGTTGCGGTATCAGGCAGGAAAATAAAGTTTATGGTTCTTGAAGCATACCTATTTAAAGCTGGCATATCAAAACGGGTCCTCATTGTAATCAAAAGAGGAGTTGCATGAACTCTTACCCATAGACAAAGGCCAGTTCCGAATGCCAAAGGGCACAAGGCGTTGCGCCCCGTTCTGCAACACTGTCTGGTCTTTGATGTTCCAACGCACATTCTTCACACCTGCAAAGTACCCCAGTTTACATTGATTGCAAATACTGTTACTACACACATACAAATGCTCTAACTACACACATACAAATGCTGTTACGTAAAACACAATTAACCCTTTTTCCGTCAAGCCCAATGCTATTTTTAGACAAGTCGTCCGGTTAGTTAATAAGTTATTCATTGCTTACAGGGTCCAGCAGACTGCAAAAAGCCGAATCAGGATTACAAAATCAAGACCACAACTTTGCTGAAAGAGGACTCACCCCTGATCCACACAAAAGATTTGCCGAAACAACCCTAGTGGTAACACTGAAGGCACTCCACCAGCCGGTCACTTTACAATAAAGACATCCCACGCAGGGGACGCTGAGGCTATTACTCTAATTTATCGAACCCCCGTTTACAAAAAAACAAAATAGAATACAATCATCATTATAATACATCAACAAAGCACATACATATAAATTGTCTATATTGCCAAATAATATCATCATAGGAAGCCCCAGTGACCACCTGGGAGAAAGCATCCAATATTCCCAAGCTGATCCAACAGACCTCACACACAAATGAGGAGTTTTGTCCCGGAAGAGGTTTCAATAAAAAAGGTAGGTGACTGGTCTAGCGAAGAAGATAGTATAGTATATTGACAGAACAGAGTAGGAATGAGAAAGAACAAAGGAGAAAGACACCGACAGTGGGAATTTAAAGCACTAAATTTCCAGAAAGCGGGGATACTATTTATACTGAAACGCCCGGCACCCCCCATGGGTGGTTAGTACACGCTGGCAAAACACTCCAAACAGGTGCTTCCACTGCTGTATCTATAAATAGCATCGTCTCACGAATCGTAGTATCATGTACTAGGTTTCATGTTCTTTCCGGTGGTGTGCAAAACATGGCGGAAAAACATGCACTGCGCATTTTTGAATATCCAGAGGTGCCAACCTCCTAATCTTCTTGTCAGTATTTCCGGACCCTTTTGTCAGTATTTTTTTCCCGCAAAATCCAGCCTACGACATTATAACAAAAGGCTTACCTCTGAAATAGCAGGCTATTTTCAGTCCTCTAAAATCACCATGAAAATCAGCTTGTTGAACACTACACTTGTTTTACTTAGTCTTTCAAATAAAAGCAATGTCAGAAACAAAACAGTTCTATTGTTTCAAGGACTTAGCAGTTGCATTTTTCAGAAGTGCTGGAGAGAGTTTTGTTTTGTAGCAGTCTGTATTTGAATTTCTTGATTTCAACTGCAGCATGGCATTCAGTGTCTTATTTCCCATAGTCCCTCTAAAGCCAGTTTTATTTTTTCTAACCAGAGAAAAGACCCTTTCACATGAACAGTTGGACACAGGGATCAGGAGATTCCTCAGTATGATCTTGGACAGTAAGTAAGCTTTGTGTTTAGCAGATGCAACATGCCTGGCAACATTGTCAAAGCCACCATGACATATAAAAAAATCGAAGCCACAGACAGTACAGCGTGCGTACTTTGTTGATAGTTTCGACGCAATGATGCATGGATGTGCTTCTGTGTATGAATGCAGAAAATCTTGCAAACGTTTACTTGCAAGTTTAGTTTTCTTTGATGATGAATCGGCTTCGTCATCAGACAGCAGCTTTTCTTTTACTGGGTCTACCACGTTCTGCCATTTTCGCGATTTTGAAACACTGTGAAAGGCGGTGAAGACTATAATGGAGGGAACTCGTACAGGTCTATTTTTAGACTAGGGGTAGGGTACGGGTAGGGTTGGGTTGGGTAGGATAGCCCTAACCCAACCCTACCCTAACCCCAGTTGACGTAAGTCTAAAAATAGATCTGTACGAGTTCCCTCCATTATAGTCTTCACCCCGAAAGGCTAAGAACGAGTGTTTTCATTGGACAAATGGATCACGTGTTTGATTCGGGTCGCGCGTGCTTGGAAAATACTGCAGGCAGACAGCGACGTTCAGTGAGTGCACGAGTACTATTCTGAGACCAGAAACCGGTACAGAAGCACCGCTGGCAAAGATAAACGATCGGCAACTTCTCCTCCATATTTTTATAAAAGCTACAGTATTTCCATATTTAATTCACTTCGCCGGAATTAAATACGGTCAATTCGTACTGGTTGGCAACTCTGAATATCGACAATCTTTGTGACAATGTTTCGAGGAACGAGACAGGAGATTATACTAGCAGCCATTACTGTCAGAGACTTGGATATTAATTTTGAAGCATTGGAGAGTGCTCCGGGTGATAGTGACATAAACACACTGACTTCTAGTCCATAATACTGTGCCACTGTCTGTTTATTTTTCTTCAGTTTTTATATTTAATGGATTTATGGGCAAGACACCCACAAGAAATCGTGCATCCCTTGAAAGAAAAATTCATCTGGAATTTTATAAAAATGGTTTCAGTTCAATATTTGTTGTGTTAGGTTTAAAGAAACAATTTTTAGTGTGTGTATGCGGTGATGTATTATACGGAGTTGCTTCTTGAGCTGCATTTTTCTCATTAGGCAACGTGACAAAGGGTTAATGCAAAAATCTATTATTTACGTAGCCTGAAGTAGAAAGACAATCCTATCGTATTCCATAACTCGGAGGTCGTTGGGATGACTACAGATGATTCTTTAACCAGCGTACTCCATCTTTCTCTGTCCTCAGCAACCCTCATGGCTTCGCAAAGTGTCAAGACAGTCCATTCTCGAATGTTGTCCTCCCACCTCTTTTTCGGTCTCCCTCTTCTTCTGCCTCCTTGCACCGTGCCTTGCAGGATGGTCTTTGCAAGGCCTGATGATCTGGTGACGTTGCCATACCATTGGAGTTTCAGGTTTTTTTTCACCACTGTGAGCAGGTCATCGTGTTGTCCAATGGCTTGTGTGATGGTCTGTCGGATTTCGTCATTGGTGATGTGCTTAATGCCCAGAAGTCTTCCGTAGCACCTCATCTCCATGCTTTGTATTCTTTGTTGTGGATCAGCTGTAAGGGTCCATGTTTCGCAAGCATATAAGAAGATGGAGGTGACAAGGGAGCGCAGCAGCCTTACCTTGGAATTATTTCCATTCCATAGGCTCTGGAGGCGGTGTCAAGCCTCTGTACCAGCTGTTCAAGTTCTTGTTCCTCTCCAGCCAACCCATCAAGGTCATCCACAAAACGAAGGTTGGAGATTGCTCTACCCCCTATGCTGACTGTGCTTTCGTGATCAGCAAGGGCATCTGAAATGATGCGCTCTAGGAAGATGTTGAAGAGTTTTGGAGAGAGCAGGCATCCTCGACGCACACAAAATAAGCAAATGAGCTCAGCTGACACAAAGAGACATGAGGCCAAGCATCAGGTGATCGGTCATTACGGACTGCTCTCGTCGCTGCGAGATGAAACCAGAGAGCAGCAATGAAATGTTACCACTTTAATTATCACACTACATCTTGTTTTATGCACAGGCAGAACTAATGATAGAAGTTGTAAGCGACGTTCAACAGGGAGTAACTTTTTAACCACACTTAACTTTCCCTTTCATCAACATCATCAAAGTCACTACAACTTACTTTCTGGCGTTCGGAGCAGAGAGGTTTGGCAGGCTCCCAGGAACGAGTTGACGCCTGAAATACTGCTTGGTACCGTCTGATCCAAAGTATGACGCAGATGGCGCATCATCTGTAGCAAGGTATCTTCACCTATATGGCTGTTCAGCCGCACCTGAACAACACAATAACCATATAAGTTGTGATTATAAAATAGGTTCCATGCTAAAGCTTTGCACAGATGGATGCACAGTTGGCGACAGATTTCTAGTAAAAAATATCTGATGATCTTTAGTTTTAAAAAATAAAAATAAAAACCCACTGTTTTAAGAATTTGGAAATTGCAAAGAAAAACAAAAGGTCATATTATTAGCTTTTAATATTTTTTGGTGTATGCTTGCATAACAAATCATTTACATTTATTTTGAGGTTCATTTAGTGTGAAACTGTTTACCTCCCCTAAATGCAATGACCTGCCCTAGTTTCAGGTAGCTATTTATAGAAACCAATCAGAATGCAGCTTCTCAGACTGAAGGTCACAAAGATGGATTTTTTGTATGGCAAGCTCTGATTGGCTGTCAGCAAATACCTGCTGACATCACAGCTCTTTCAAGTATGGGTTCCTCCATCATAAGGTTAATAAATTTACAAACAAATGTAATTTAGCAAATAAGCCATTTTTGGTGAAACTGATGGTACCAAATGATACAAAATTTTTCACTCTATCAAATACACATAATGGCATAATTTGCCATCATTGATGAAAAATGCTAAAAATTTTCAAAAGTAACCACTATTTTGACCCTCTGATTATGTTTTCTGAAACTTACCATCTGATCATAAGTCTGTGCACGTGGATTTCCTTGCCAATCAAAGGTTTGAGGCAAAATCTGCAAAAAACAAAAAATTTGTAAATTATTAAAACAGATCCCAGAATCAACCAAAAATAAGTTAATTGACCTATTAGTGAACGTTTCATACAAAAATTACATTACATTGGTGAAAATACGGCCGAAGTTTGACCAAAATGAAAAGACTATGTCGAGCACAAAGACTGCCTACCTGACGTTGGTGAAGCTCGCGTATGAGAACCTGCAACAAAAACACAGCCTTATTAGATCAAATCACACATAAAATTGATAATGTTGTCATCTAATTAAAATCATACTTACATCCGCGGCTTCTTTACAGGGTCCTTTTGATAAAAACCTGCCGATGAGGAACAGCAGTTCTGAAACAGAAAAATACAAATCGGTTGAGAAGGCGCCTCACGGATTTCTTCAAATTTTGACATTTACTCCGAGAAAAATACTATACCTGACTCATCCTTCGATACTGGAGATGTTGTAGCATCGCTACCTGACATTTTAAAGCAATATTTTGCAGCACAAAGTATCAAAAAAGTTAAAATAGATCACGACATAGTTCAAAACACTACTCCCCGGTCTCACTGTAGTACACCATCTTGTCAAACGAAGGGTTGTAGGGCGTAGTAATACACTGTTGATCATCGCCTAACTTTGGCAGCAGATAGTATATCGCTGTGTAAAAAGGAGCCAATTTCATTCATTAATCACAGTTTATGCAATGCCATGAATATATGCAGGGCTTTCGTTTTTTTTTATTAAAGAAAACGAAGAACTATATTTTTATCAGGCCTATGACGTCGTCGGGATTGCCCTGTGGCAGTGGTGTGGCGCACAGGAAGTACTCCTATACTGCTACTAGAACGAGTAGAGTGGTAGTAGTGAAACTACGTTGGAATCGCAAGATTGTTCTTTAAAAGGTTCGTAGTTGTTAAATTTGATGCAACAATTTACTCAATATATTGCGAATAGAATATTGTTGAGGAGTTTATAATCGTAGGCCTGAAGAAGATGCAGTATAGGCCTGTCAAGCTCGACGTGGAGCTGTGTAGTGACTAGTGTGTATGCGTGTATCCCCACGCTAGCAGGCGTGACAGTATTGTAATACTATACTGTAGTAGGACACATACATGTATGAATGACATGGGTACACAGTGGCAATGTATATAAGCCAAGTATTAACCAAGACATCGAATAACCCATTTAACCACATTATGCACCATTTTAAAAATATACACTTATTGATCTTATTTTCATGACTGTGGCATTTGATCCTACTAGTACTATAAATATACGGTTGATATTCTGATGTCGCCATCTGTTGATTCTTTCTGATGCAACTAAGTTGTTTTCTTTTGTACACTTGAGTCCTGTCACTGGGGGTTAATTAATCTTGGTGCTGTCTGAGCAAGACATTATATCTGTCAGTCGAGTCGGTCCAAGACACAGAACTTTGTACCACAAATGCATTTTAAAATGGCCCAGGTAAGATTTTGTTTAATTTAACAAAGTGTATGCATTCCTCTGATCTGGGTGGAGATTCCCTTACTCCACCTCCCCCAGATAGGCAAAATTCATCAGAGGCCTGAAAGCCTGCCAGTGTGACAAGAAACGTGCCTGATCTTAAATGTACAAGTTTCTATCTAGAGGGCAAAAACTGATAGCCTACGAAGCTGTCACTGCAGTGCTATACTAAACTATACTATACTATTAATTGGACGCCACATATCACAAACCACAGAATGAAGTTTGACCAAACTTGCTAGGAAAATTACCTAAGTTAGTGGTCCTGATTTGGCTCGGAAGAGTCCGCTGGACCTAAGGCTAAAGCAACAACCATGTAACCTATGTTAGTTGCCAGCCTTGCGTGCCATCATATTTGCTCTACCTCAAAGGTCAAGGTCACTGGTGCCAATTCTGTTTGAAAAATGCTTTGCAAATCTCCGACTGTGCACTCAGTGAAATATATATAGCAGTGTTCCCGATTACGCACAGTAGTGCGTCAATTATTACTCACAAAATATGAAAAATGACGCAGGAAAATTTGCATGACGCACACATTTTTTTCGAATCGCTGAAGTCAAAAATACGACCAACGAGTGGCGAACTAATTCACGGCATAATCAGAATCAGAACCCAACTGAGACTGCCATTGCAGACGATTAAAGAGTGTGTCGGGAGTTGTCGTCCTTAAAAATCGCATGCGCGCGTATTGTAAACTTCCTCCAAGCAATACATTCACTGAACAGAAGAAATCTTCGTGAATCCATTCTTTGATAGAACTATCATACACGATCATGTCACTTCTGACTTGGTTGACTGGGCCCAAAACCCGTTCATCCACCAATTTGGGGACTCTCAAAATTTGCACAAGGACTCTTAAAATTTTATACCTGGGAGTCCCAAGGACTCTCATTTTTGTGTGTGGAGGGAACACTGATATAGTTTGCTTTACCAGTATGCCATAGTTAGTAGTTAACTCAGTCAATTGCAATTGGAACTTTTATTCACAAGATCATAGGTTTATTTCTCGTTTCATACATATTTTAAACTATTTTATTACAATTTTATTATTATTAGTAGTAGTAGTAGTAGTAGTAGTAGTAGTAGTAGTGGTAGTAGTAGTAGTAGTAGTACTAGTAGTATAATTTTAAATAAATGTTTGATTTGTTTTGCCATTACCTTCAATTGTTATTATTTTCCAGTGTGTGTTTTGTTACATTTATTTATTTACAATTATTATTTTCAAATTTTTTAAGTGGGTA